>JANAVB010039816.1:2975606-3151905 GCA_029216955.1 Iris pallida | reverse complement strand
AGTCAAAATAGCTAAGATTGCATGTCCTTAAGTCCAATTCTGGACACAGGGGCAAAACGGTAATTTCGGACAAAAACGATGTTCGCCGTTGGACCCGCTTTGCACCGAAAAGCGTGCCAGAGTCACCGGTCTCTAAAGTCGTCAAACTACATGTCTACGGATCCCATTTTTTGATACGAACCCAACCGTATGCCCAGAGTTGAATTCCGGCGGGCCGTACACAAAATTGCCCGTTGAGTGGGACCGTAGGGCCCGCAAAACGACGTCGGATTCAACTGTCTCAGAATTGGACCAAACTTGGCATACAGGATCAAAAAAATGATACGATCCTGTTGGCACAAGTTTTGTCTTGATCTGACGAACGTGCACAAAGTAATTGAGAAATTTACAACGTGCACGATACGGTGAATTTTGACGGATACACATCAAATTCGTCGCGCACACGCGACCAATTTGAATTCCGCCAAAGTCCACACGACCACGAAGCCGATACGCAGCTTTCGATGCTTTCGATTCGCGACCACATCGCCCGGTTTGGCGGGACGCACGTCGTGTGGGATAATTTTCTAGTTTTGAAAACAGATTTTTCGTCAACTTCACCCTAATTTTAAACAACAATTAATCAACAAGAATTTATTCTAAAAATAGCGTTTCCATCTTGGTTAGGTTGTCTAGAAGTCTATTCAAGCGGTTTTCCAAAACTCGCGATGTTCTGGTCGCAAATCGACCGCAAAACTTGGGTTTCGGGACAGTTTCTAATATCCGAAAATCGAGTTTTTTCCTCGATTTGGAACTCGATTCCCGTCGTGCACAGTACGAGTTGAAAGAATCTATGTGAATGGCTTTACAGCCCTATGGGTTGTGAACGTACCTGAAGTCGCGGATCGACAAACGATTGAGCGTGCGTCGAGAACGCACGACGCGAAGTCGGCCTCGTGAAGGCTGCTACTGCCCTGCTGTTCGGTTTCATGCGCGCGCGCACGCGTATCCGCGCCTCCGGCGACCCACGCGGCGTGCGCGCCCTGGGAAAGGTGCGCAGGGTGGTGGCGGCGTTGGTGACAGGTGTGGGTTTGATTTAGGGTTTGTCGAGAGCTCCTCTGCTTATAGCAGTCGGGTTTTTGCTCTCGGAAAAAATACTGTGGGGGGGGGGGGGAGAAATATTTGCTGTGGTTGGGTTGGCCGACGAGCTCGGGTTGGGATTTATCACAGCTGCCACTATTGTGGGCCTGAGTTAAGTCTTAGGATCGGGGCCTGGGCTTTTCTTTGCTAGGTTGAGCTGGGAAGCTAATTCTCCCCCCCCCCCCTTTTCTTGATACAACAATATATATACATATATATATATATAGTTTATTTATACATAGTTTTATATCTCACTATATATGACAATATATACACACCTATATGTATTTTTATATATATACACCCACATTTACGTATATTTATATATGTATATACACACATGTACAATATTTATATATATACATTCACACATTATATATAGTATTTTGATATATATACATACAAATACATACTTAAATAATATTTATTAGTCAATAAACTAATATAGAAATAATAATATTAAATAACACTCCCAATAAAATAATAACAATAATAATATCAAAATTTAAATAAACCAATAATGGTATTTATAATATTTAATTAAGAATACTTAGAAAATATTCATCAGATGATTAAAACGGAATTCGACACCCTCATATCAAGATACATCAACACGAATGTCACAGGACGTCCCGCATTGACTACATAGGCTTGGGCTCGGTTCGGGTTCAGTTTGACTAGTTTGGTGCGACCGGGTCACCTAGACGTCAAATAATATTAATAGTGACTAATTAATTAACTATTTGTAGTGGTCACGTCACAACTTGGCCTGGTTTTCCTAGTTAGGACATCCCTATGGCTAGGTTTTCCCCGGTATGGCTAGTACACTAGTCAAGGCACACTGCTACATCTCCCGTGCCACAAACCCTAGTCGTCTAGTACTTCGAAACTCAACAATGGCTAAAATCATCTACCGTAATAATTAACTAAATAAATATTTATAAAATTCTAAAATCCCCATTTAAATCAAATAAATAAATAAATAAATATTTTAAAAATTCCGGGAAGGGAAGCTACAACACGAGCTAACACTTGCTCGTCGGCTAAACGTCTCAAAAGAATAATTTTACAATAAAGTGGGAGAGCCAAAATAAATCCACTCGTTGCCAGGATTCCTTCTAATGGTCACCATCTGGCTAGAAAGTCGGTAGATCCTCTGGTGCTGCTCCGGTATCTGGCCATACAAAACCAGCTGGGTCAGACCCCAGAAAGAGCAAGTGCCACAAATGAGGCTTCACTTAGGAACTAAAACCAGCAAATTAGCACAAGAGTATAATTACATAAAAGACAGTAATGAAAAGGCTTGAAAACAACAGCAACTGAGTACGAAGAAACCATTCAAGTAGCCAGGTCACAACCCTTAAACCAAACAAGGACCGGAGTTGTAACCCTTCGCCTGAATAGAACTCCGTCTCCCAAATCTTGTTGGTATGGTAAAACGTATCAAGCATGACAGGTGATATACGATGAGATAACCAGGGGACTATTCAGATAACCAGGTTACAACCCGTAAACCAAACAAGGACCGGGGTTGTAACCCTTCGTCTGAACAGAACTTGGCTTCTCCCACCATTTATTGGCAAGGTAAATATAAGAAATCAGGACATGTAACAATCTTGTACAGAATCAAGACAAGAATAGACTGGTAAACTCCATCCAACATTTCACGGCCAAGCAATAAGTACTGCTTGTTACTTTAACTAACTAGGGTTACCACAGGCCTAGTTATTAGCAAGATGCAGCGAGATTATTCCACAGCCACAAGCCCTGCAGACCATCCAGGTTATTCAGGTCGAATATTAGTACAATAAGGGTGCAACACATGACAGTGTGCTGGAAATGTGCCCTACTCGTCGGCAGGCTACTGATCCCAAGTGGGGCGCCCAGATAACGGGATTGCCTGTAGCTGGAAAAATCTCTTCATGACTACTGGATTATTCTAATTGTTAACCTTAGTCAATTTCAGTGGGTAGCCCTGACCGTGGTACTCAGGGGTCCCCTTCCTAGACATGATGCAAGACAAGACGGGTTCATTTGTACAAGCACAATCGTCCATGGTGTCCAGGTCATTCATACTTGTCATGTCATGTTAGCCGTCGTAACAGTATTTCGAGAAATATCATGTCAGGTTTATCATGTCCAGAGTGCGCCACGATGGGCCACTATCAAGAATTATCATGTCAAGTTATCATGTCAAATTTGTCAGGTCAAGCTATCTTGTCAGGAGTGCACCACGGCGGGTCACTATCAAGTCATGTCATTTATCAATGAGGAAAGAAACTTGCGCAATTAAATAATAATATATTATAATATATATATTCTTGAAGCCAAGGAGAAACTCTACAACTTTCATGTTGGGAGTGGAAAGAAATTCTGACCACAATTCAGGCAAATAAAACATTTAAACAATCAAAGTGGACCCCATGCGGCCCAAAAGTGGAAGAACATACATACGGCCAAAGAGAGTGGAAGAGCCACCCATGTGGCTAGCCAAAGCTTATGCGGCCAGAAAATAACTAAAGGGGGGGCCATGCGGCCATCAAGAAATATTCATGCAACCAGAAAAGACAAGGAGAGAGGAACCCGCAATAAATGCAAGTTTCCACTTAAGCAAAAGAAAAGAACACGTGGCCACTCAAGTACTGGGGCCATGTGGCCTAAAATTATATGGACACAAACCTTGTGGAACCCTACTACAATTAATGCTTCATACTAATGAGGCCAGCACACCATGGTGTATGCGGCAAAATATGGCACGTGGCCACTCAAACAATGCATGCGGCCAAAAATTATTGGCCATGCACATATTATATATATGTGGCCATGCGGCCAAGAATTCTTCAAATGACCATATGCGGCCAGGACTCAAATGGCATATGCGGCCAAAAATATAGACAAGTAATGCTAATGTGCATGCATTAATGGCTTAATAAAAATACTAACGCATGCATTGCATGCTGCTGATGCATTCCATGCTAAGGATGCAAGCATAAAATAAAGCTAATGCATTAATTAGGCTAATGCATTAAAATAAATGCCATGCAAAAGTACAGCTAATGCATTAATATATTAAGGCATGCTTGCATGCATTAATCCCTCATGCGGCTCACTAAATTATTTGAAGTTGCATGCGGCCATAACATGGCCAAGGCAATTAAATGTAGCCCAAAAAAACCCATGCGACCATAAGCATATTACTAGCATACAAGCAATTTTGCTTGCATTAGGAAAGGCAATTAAATATATTAAATCTTAGCAATTTTAGCATGCCAGCAAATGAAATTTGCTAATGCGATGCACGCATGCAATAAGGCTAATAATACTAATGCACTGAGGCATGCAAAGCAAATAATGCTAATAAATGCATGGCCATGTATAGTGCCAATGATGCACTAATTAAATGGATCCACAAATGGCAATTCCATGCGGCCTGCTACTGCTAATGCTAATGCATTTATTTATTGGCCAGCAATTGAGTTGGCCTATGCGGCTCAGCAACTTTTGATTGCTAAGCATTAAATAATACAATTTGTTTCCATGCAAGCACTTAAGCTGATGTATGCAAAATAATAAAGGAAAAGCCATGCGGCCAACTTTAATTTAATGGCCATGCGGCTCAGACTAAAGCCAATGGCCTATGTGGCTCAGGCAAGTTGCATGCAAATGCATGCAAGCTTGCAAGCAACTAAAATAAAAGGGCCATGCAATTAATGCTCATGCGGCCAAAGCTAAAAATGCTCATGCGGCCAGAAGTGAAATTAATGGCTCCCACAGAGAACATGTCCATGGAAAATACCATGGCCTCCATGCTCCTCCAAACAACATTAGGAACCCAAATCCAAACTCTCGTAGGTCAAATTTGGACAAAATAAAATTCTCTACAATAAGGAACCATCAACTAGCAAAAATATGCAAGTTTGTTAGATCAAAATTCATGGAAACCAAAAATACCACAAAAATTAGATCTACAAGAAATTAACCACAGAAATGAAAAAAATGCTAAGTACTAAAGTGGGTTAGAAACACATGAGGAAGACAATGAAATAATAAAAATGGACTTCCTCCATGAAGCAAGATGCACTTGCCTAAGCTCTCTCTCTCTCTCTCTCTCCTCTCCTCTCTCTCTCTCTCTCTCTCTCTTTCCTGGTAGGTGAAGAGTAAAGATGGAGAAGAAGAAATGAGTAATGAGTAATAATAGAAGAGAGAGAGTGGGATTGATATTTATGGTGGGAGTGGTGGTAGTTGGGAGTGGTTTGGTTCACATAAAATCAAGCAAAGCCGAACCAAGCCAACAAACCGAACCGAACCAAGATAAACCCATCAATGAAATGCCAAAATAAATCAAGCAGGAAGACATGCAATACGGGTCAAAATACGTACACGTATTCTAAATACATAATACGAGATATGGGCATTACAACTCTACCCACCTTAAAAGAATTCCGTCCTCGGAATTTAATCAAGAGGCTAGAGATTGCAATGACAAGCTATACTAAACAATCAATCAAACAATCAATCATGCAAGCAAGGAATTTGAAGGCACGAGAAAGAGGAAAGATATCCTGCTAGAAACCACTATGCTGGTTCTGAATCTGAGCCGGGGTCAGGGCATACTGCTGGGGTCTCTGCTGCTGGAAGACTTGTGCCTGAGGCGGCAATGGCCTCGGAGGCTGGTACTGATGTTGCTGCTGCACGGGTGCTGGTCCCCTTACCGAGGGACTAGTCTGGGCCGATAAGGAGGAACCGGCTCTATTCGGACAGGACCCTATCTTGTGGTCCGGTGCTCCACAAGCCAAGCACAATCCATGTGCTCTGCGACACTCCGAAACAACATGTCCTGGCTTTCCACAATAAGTGCAGCCCATTGTGGAAGACTGCTTCTGCTTCTGCTGCTGAGGGGACGTGACCGACGTCACTGAGGCCGCCTGCCTCGGAGTTCCAATTGTCAAAACCCTAACTGCCGGGGCTGGTGCTGAAGACTAGGTCATCTGGCCGTGAGATCGCTTCCGACCCCCGGTCCTGTCCACGATCCTGTAGAAGGTATACTCGTGCCTCATAGTTGCTCTCAATACCGCATCGAAAGTCTGATGCTCAAACTGCTCCACTGCCAGCAGAATCTCTAAGTGGAGTCCCTGTTGAAACCGCTGGGCTCTATCATACTCGGTTGCCACCAAGGTGGAAGCAAACCGACTAAGCCTGGAGAAATCGGCCGCATATCCATCGACCGTCTTGCCCATCTGCTTCAGATTGGTGAACTTGGTCTGCAGGTCGTACCGAGCCACAGCATCGAAGTACTTGGTCTGGAATCTCTCTCTGAATACTGCCCATGAAATAGGGGCCACTAATCCCACGGCTTGTGCCGTCCACCAGCTGCGGGCAAGATCCAATAGCTGTAGGCGCACCACGGCCACCTTCTCATTCTCTGGAGTCCAGACTGCTTCTAGAATCACCTCTGTGTCCTGAAGCCACGCGTCAGCAGCGATAGCATCTTTACTGCCATCGAAGAATGGAGGGTTCAGGCGTTTAAAACTGTTGGCTGCACTGTTTCGATGACGATCGCCTCTGTTCAGAGCATCTTCCACTGCCTGATGTAAGACATCTCCTCGACGATCCTACGATGCAAGCAACTCCCTGATAAGTCCTACCAAGGCTCCATCATCCTGTCCTGCGGGCTGGGCTGGCTGTACCGGGGGTTCTGGATCTCCGGAGGGCATGACCCGGGAGGCTGCTCCTGAGTGCTGGACCTGATCTTCTGGTTGCTGCTGATCCACGGGAGGTGCTTCGTCTTGCTAATCGGCAGGTCCAGGAACAATGCCGCTGAAGAAGACGACATAGAGAACAATAAGGAAGGATCAGGACAGATCAATGATACAAGCATGTGATCAGGACAAAGATTTTTAGGGATGAGAAGATACGAGCAGAGATCAAGGACGAGTACTGATTGAGACATCTATTCAGTAAACCCTCACATATCTTGATTTACAAGACCTGCATGGGCCACCACTTAAACCATGTCACGTCCCAGAACCAGAACACTGGAGAGCGGGGGCAGACATAGCCAGCTACGTATAATGAAATGGAATCCACTCCACTATACGGTCACGGCTGTCTAGATATATGAGGGTTTATCTACAAGCCATCAGTCTCTTATGGTCAATAACAAGCCTAGTGTCTCAATCACAAGCAAGCAAGTAAAATTACAAGATATAAGATCACCAAATATACAATAGTAAGGCGTCCCAAACATTACATATTCAGCTGATCATGAAGCTAGTTGTTACAAAATGTGAGGAGTAGCAAGAGTTTTAGTCATACATGATCAACCCTAGGTTGCCAATCATGTTACAGCCCGTAGGCAGACAGTAAGTAAAATGTACACGAGCTAACACTTGCTCGTCGGCTAAACGCCTCAAAAGAATAATTTTACAATAAAGTGGGAGAGCCAAAATAAACCCACTCGTTGCCAGGATTCCTTCTAATGGTCACCATCTGGCTGGAAAGTCGGTAGATCCTCTGGTGCTGCTCCGGTATCTGGCCATACAAAATCAGCTGGGTCAGACCCCAGAAAGAGCAAGTGCCACAAAGGAGGCTTCACTTAGGAACTAAAACCAGCAAATTAGCACAAGAGTAAAATTACATAAAAGACAGTAATGAAAAGGCTTGAAAACAACAACAACTGAGTACGAAGAAACCATTCAAGTAGCCAGGTCACAACCCTTAAACCAAACAAGGACCGGGGTTGTAACCCTCCGCCTGAATAGAACTCCGTCTTCCAAATCTTGTTGGTAAGGTAAAACGTATCAAGCATGACAGGTGATATACGATGAGATAACCATGGGACTATTCAGATAACCAGGTTACAACCCGTAAACCAAACAAGGGCCGGGGTTGTAACCCTTCGTCTGAACAGAACTTGGCTTCTCCCACCATTTATCGGTAATGTAAATATAAGAAATCGGGACATGTAACAATCTTGTACAGAATCAAGACAAGAATAGACTGGTAAACTCCATCCAACATTTCACGGCCAAGCAATAAGTACGGCTTGATACTTTAACTAACTAGGGTTACCACAGGCCTAGTTACTAGCAAGATGCAGCGAGATTATTCCACAGCCACAAGCCCTGCAGACCATCCAGGTTATCCAGGTCGAATATTAGTACAATAAGGGTGCAACACATGACAGTGTGCTGGAAATGTGTCCTACTCGTCGGCATGCTACAGATCCCAAGTGGGGCGCCCAGATAACGGGATTGCCTGTAGCTGGGGAAATCTCTTCATGACTACTGAATTATTCTAGTTGTTAAACTTAGTCGATTTCAGTGGGTAGCCCTGACCGTGGTACTCAAGGGTCCCCATCCTAGACATGATGCAAGACAAGACGGGTTTATTTGTACAAGCACAATCGTCCACGTTGTCCAGGTCATTCATACTTGTCATGTCATGTTAGCCGTCGCAACAGCATTTCGAGAAATATCATGTCAGGTTTATCATGTCCAAAGTGTGCCACGGCGGGCCACTATCAAGAATTATCATGTCAAGTTATCATGTCAAATTTGTCAGGTCAAGCTATCTTGTCAGGAGTGCACCACGGCGGATCACTATCAAGTCATGTCATTTATCAAGGAAGGGAGAAACTTGTGCAATTAAATAATAATATATTATAATATATATATTCTTGAAGCAAAGGAGAAACTCTACAACTTTCATGTTGGGAGTGGGAAGAAATTCTGACCATAATTCAGGCAAATAAAATATTTAAACAATCAAAGTGGACCCCATGCGGCCCAAAAGTGGAAGAACATATATGCGGCCAAAGAGAGTGGAAGAGCCACCCATGCGGCTAGCCAAAGCTTATGCGGCCAGAAAATAACTGAAGGGGGGGCCATGCGGCCATCAAGAAATATTCATGCAACCAGAAAAGACAAGGAGAGAGGAACCCGCAATAAATGCAAGCTTCCACTTAAGCAAAAGAAAAGGACACGTGGCCACTCAAGTACTGGGGCCATGTGGCCTAAAATTACATGGATACAAACCTTGTGGAACCCTACTACAATTAATGCTTCATACTAATGAGGCCAGCACACCATGGTGTATGCGGCAAAATATGGCACGTGGCCACTCAAACAATACATGCGGCCAAGAATTATTGGCCATGCACATATTATATATATGTGGCCATGCGGCCAAGAATTCCTCAAATGGCCATATGCGGCCAGGACTCAAATGGCCTATGCGGCCAAAGATATAGACAAGTAATACTAATGAGCATGCATTAATCGCTTAATAAAAACACTAACGCATGCATTGCATGCTGTTGATGCATTCCATGCTAAGGATGCAAGCATAAAATAAAGCTAATGCATTAATTAGGCTAATGCATTAAAATAAATGCCATGCAAAAGTACAGCTAATGCATTAATATATTAAGGCATGCTTGCATGCATTAATCCCTCATGCGGCTCACTAAATTATTTGAAGTTGCATGCGGCCATAACATGGCCAAGGCAATTAAATGTAGCCCAAAAAAAACCCATGCGACCATAAGCATATTACTAGCATGCAAGCAATTTTGCTTGCATTAGGAAAGGCAATTAAATATATTAAATTTTAGCAATTTTAACATGCCAGCAAATGAAATTTGCTAATGCCATGCACGCATGCAATAAGGCTAATAATACTAATACACTGAGACATGCAAAGCAAATAATGCTAATAAATGCATGGCCATGTATAGTGCCAATGATGCACTAATTAAATGGATCCACAAATGGCAATTCCATGCGGCCTACTACTGCTATTGCTAATGTATTTATTTATTGGCCAGCAATTGAGTTGGCCTATGCGGCTCAGCAACTTTTGATTGCTAAGCATTAAATAATACAATTTGTTTCCATGCAAGCACTTAAGCTGATGTATGCAAAATAATAAAGGAAAAGCCATGCGGCCAACTTTAATTTAATGGCCATGCGGCTCAGACTAAAGCCAATGGCCTATGTGGCTCAGGCAAGTTGCATGCAAATGCATGCAAGCTTGCAAGCAACTAAAATAAAAGGGCCATGCAATTAATGCTCATGCGGCCAAAGCTAAAAATGCTCATGCGGCCAAAGCTAAAAATGCTCATGCGGCCAGAAGTGAAATTAATGGCTCCCACAGAGAACATGTCCATAGAAAATACCATGGCCTCCATGCTCCTCCAAACAACATTAGGAACCCAAATCCAAACTCTCGTAGGTTAAATTTGGACAAAATAAAATTCTCTACAATATGGAACCATCAACTAGCAAAAATATACAAGTTTGTTAGATCAAAATTCATGGAAACCGAAAATATCACAAAAATTAGATCTACAAGAAATTAACCACAGAAATAAAAAAATGCTAAGTACTAAAGTGGGTTAGAAACACATGAGGAAGACAATGGAACAATAAAAATGGACTTCCTCCATGAAGCAAGATGCACTTGCCTAAGCTCTCTCTCTCTCTCTCCTGGTAGGTGAAGAGTAAAGATGGAGAAGAAGAAATGAGTAATGAGTAATAATGGAAGAGAGAGAGTGGGATTGACATTTATGGTGGGAGTGGTGGTAGGTGGGAGTGGTTTGGTTCACATAAAATAAAGCAAAGTCGAACCAAGCCAACAAACCGAACCAAACCAAGATAAACCCATCAATGAAATGCCAAAATAAATCAAGCAGGGAGACATACAATACGGGTCAAAATATGTACACGTATTCCAAATACGTAATACGAGATATGGACATTACACCGGGTCGATGATCGGACTTTGTCGGGCTAACCCGGATCGCACCCCCAAAGAAATCGGACCAAGTCGGGCTGGCGGGTCAAAATTTTGGACCCAGTCCGGACCCGCTAGAGCTCTGGGCCGGATCGGTCCCAAGAGATGCGCGCCAAGTTTATATATATATATATATATATATATATATATATATATATATATGGGAAATTTATGAAATGCCCAAAAAATAAAATGTTTTATGAAAAATCCCCCGCACAATAACATTTCATCGCGTGCCCAGAATTAGCAAAAAATATATAAAGAGGGTTCTGAATGACCTTTTTGTCCTTCCTTCTAATTTATTGAAAACACCCACGAAACTACTCTTAAAAAAATGTTACGATACTTCATCTTCTTCCATACGCTGCTCACTTTCGAATCTAGGTTTTCTCCTCAAAAATCTTCAAAAACTCGTCGGAAAATTTCGAAAAGACCGAGACGACAAACGACAAAAGTGCTAAAACGAAAGTCCAAACATCATTTTTTTGCAATTCTAAAATTTCGAAAGGCCATTTTTTCCATAAATAAATTCTGTTTATTTATTGTGTTTCTGAGAAAATTATAACTGTAGGAATCTGATCTAGAAGACGATCACTTTATCCCTTGGACGATGCAATGAAGAAGGCTCGGACCTCGAAGAACTTGGACAGCAACTGGGCAATCTCTCTGTTCTCTCTGAATTGAATCTGGTGTCTGTTAAAGGTGGAGAAACTCTTTTTTATAGAGTTCTGGATAACTGCTCTGGGCATACGCTCAGTCAGTTACTTGACGTGTACATAACTGCAGGGACGCATGGCGAATTTTGGTGGAGACACGTTGGAGTGCGGTTGAGAGTAATGGGATATATCCAAGAGAGATTGATGGCATGAATGCCACGTTGCATAACTTCTGAATGAGTGGGTAACCGAGTACAGGACACGTGAGAACGTGTGTTGACTATACATTTGAAGTCATTCTGAATGCATTTGCTTTGATACGCTGTCTTCTGGAGAAGTATGACTAGCATACGCTATCTTGTTGAAGAGGAGTCGTATAGAGTCCATACGCTGCCTTTTGGAGATGTATGTCTTGCATACACTGACTTGGATAACAAGGAGTCATATGGAGTCTATACGCTCACTTGGGTAACAAGGAGTCGTATGGACCTCATACGCTGTCTTGATGAGGAGTCGTATGGAGTACGTACGCTGCCTTGATGAGGAGTCGTATGGAGTACATACGCTGCCTTGATGAGGAGTCGTATGGAGCACGTACGCTGCCTTGATGAGGAGTCGTATGGAGTACGTACGCTGCCTTGATGAGGAGTCGTATGAAGTACATATGCTGCCTTGATGAGGAGTCGTATGAAGTCCATACGCTGCCTTAATGAGGAGTCATATGACTGGAGAAGTGGACACGTGGCTGTCCTCAATCTTCTCGAATACGCCATATCTCCCAATAACTGACAAATATCTCTCGAGCGTCGTGTTGCGGATATGACGGTTGATAGACTGTCAGAAATAACAGTAATGATGGCTGTGCATTCATGATGGCTAATGAGCTGTCCTCGTAAAAGACAAAATCAACTCTCGAAAATCCATACGACGGTTAATTCTTCTAAGACAGCTATTTTGCACGAAAGACGAAGTGTCAGATTCATCCCCCACTGAGCGTATGCTGTGCTGTCAGTCGAGAAATAATAAAATATTCACTGATCGTATGACTTTTGCACTGAGCGTATGGCCTTTGGCTGAGCGTGTGGCCTTTGGCTAACTTGGTCTTATGCCAGCGTGTCATAATTTTTTACACCCTACAAGACCCCCTTCAAAGTTTTCGAACTTTATGATTTTTGAAAGTTCAAAATTACTTTGAACTCAAAGTGGGAAT
The DNA here is from genome assembly GCA_029216955.1 of Iris pallida. Taxonomy (NCBI): domain Eukaryota; kingdom Viridiplantae; phylum Streptophyta; class Magnoliopsida; order Asparagales; family Iridaceae; genus Iris; species Iris pallida. The sequence continues at coordinate 3,139,125 of JANAVB010039816.1, read as the reverse complement.
AAGTCTTGACACGCTGGCACGAGTTTGTTACTTCCTCGATATCAGTGCATATCTCTAGGGATTCTGCTTTTGAAAACGGCTGCCGTTTGGGCTTCTCTTTCTTCTATAAATAGGCCTTTAAGAACTTAATTCCTTTCTTTACTTTTGCCTTCGTCTTCGAGAGAGAGAATCCAGAGCTCAAGCCTTCTTCTTCTCCAACCTAATCTTCATCAATGGCACCCAAGCTCGACGCTGCCGCGAAGGGGAAGGGCAAGGCTCCTGCAGAGCCGTCTCGACCCGCCGCCGCCATCGCAACCACTAGGAGAACCGCCGAACAGCGTCTTCCACGGAGCAAACTTCCGTTGAAACCCCTATACGGTGAGGATGGGGACGATGAACTGTAACCATCCCTTTTTAGGGCTCTGGTTAGGACAAAATCAGAAAACGTATCCCCTTTTTAGGGTCAATACGTCAGAAAATACACTTCCCTCTTTAGGGTTTAGTCGTATTCCATATTTTTCGAAAAATATGTTTTGAGCGTATTTTAATTAGCCAGTCTGGAGTTGAGAATACCGGGTTTCTTCATCATAACCCTGATGGGATTCACTCTGGAAATAACATGAATCGTTTGACCGATGATGCATTCTTTTTCAATTGGAGAATAACGCGGTTCAGCACCTGTCATTGTGCAACTGAGGTAATAAATAGCATGTTCATGGCCATCTTTATTTTTCTGGGCGAGCAATGTACCGAGAGAATAATCCATGGCTCGAACATATAGAAGGAATGGTATTCCCGAGACGGGAGGTACCAAAACCGGAGGGTTCATGAGGTACTGTTTGATGTCGTCAAATGCTTTTTGACATTCTTCGTTCCAGACGAAAGATACACCTTTCTTCAGAAGTTTGTTGAACGGTCTGCAGCGTCCTGATAAATTAGAGACGAATCTCCTGATATAAGTAATTCTTCTTTGAAATCCTCGTAGCTCTTTTAAGGTGCGTGGAGGACGCATCTCTTGGATGGCTTTGATCTTTTCGGGATCCACGTGTATACCTTTAGCGGTAATGATGAAGCCGAGAAATTTACCACTAGAGACGCCCAGGAAGGACTTAGTAGGGTTCATCTTAAGTTGATGTTGACGCATTAAATCAAAGATAGTCTTCAAATCTTGGATATGATCCTCCTTTTGTCGACTCTTGACTGCAATATCATCAACGTAGCATTCGACTGTTTTTCGGAGATGTTCGCGGAATATAGTGCTCATTGCTCGCTGATACGTTGCTCCTGCATTTTTGAGACCAAATGGCATCACTGTGTAACAGTATGTACCGATCGGCGTTCTGAAGGAAGTATGTCTCTCGTCGTCTGGAAATATTTTGATTTGGTTGTACCCCGAATACCCATCCATAAATGACATTCGTTCGAAACCACACGTGTTATCGATCATGACGTCGGTGATTGGAAGAGGGAACTCGTCCTTAGGACAAGCCGCATTGAGATCACAAAAGTCTATACAGACTCGGATCTTGCCGGTCTTTTTGAGGACAGAAACAATGTTAGCCACCCACTCAGGATGTTGTTCCTCTCGGATAAATCCGGAAGCCATAAGCTTGTTGATTTCAGCTTCAATTGCATCCATAATGTCTGGACGAAATCGTCGCTGTTGTTGTTTGACCGGTTTAGCATTCGGCATGATATTAAGTTTGTGTGTTATGATCTTCGGATCTAGCCCTGGCATATCCTCATAGCTCCAGGCGAAGACATCGATGTAATCATGAATAAGCTTGGTCATGTCTTGCTTATCTGTTTCTGAAAGACTTTCGCTGATGAATATTGGCTTGGGGGATCCCTCCTCACCAACATCAATTTGGATCAATTTATCTTCAGTGGGAGGTTCTCTTTGCTCGAACCTGAATTCCCATTGGTTGTCTAATCTTTGAGTCCATTGTTCCGATTCGGGTGATATTTCAAAATCATCTTCATCTTCATCATTTTCTTGCGGACCGTTGGCGGAGACCATATTGGCGGATAGAGTAGAACGATGAAAATCACCAATACTTGTGTCGGAATCCCAAGAGAAGGAATCGGAAGAATCAGATCATTCATCTCCGTCGGATTCTGGATCCTTATGGACTGTGTTGATGAAGGGGGTAGGAGTAATGTAACCCAATCCGTATTTTGTCCTTCCGTATTTCAAGAAAGGAATTCGAACAGGCATTCTTCTTCCTTTTCCACTACTGAGGCCAGTTCTGAAGTCATAGCACATATTCTTGATGATGTTTTTGGACTGCTGACTGTAGCGACGTAGTTGTAACCTTCCGGTATCATCGTTTTTGTCGTCGTCTTCCAGATTAGGAGGATTCTGGGGCCCCTTGCAGAAGAATATTGGAGCTTCTCCTGACTTTCTAATAGGAACAAAGAAGTATGAATTTTGTACAGACTCTAATAATACTTCTGTATGAAGAGTTTGAACAACTCCTATAGTTAATGGCTCTAAGCTATCTAGCAAATATAAATAACTTTGTACATGATTACAAACATCAATATACTGTAAAGGAGATGCTTTATTAATATCAGATGCTGTATTCACAGAAGAAGGCTGAGCCTTAGTAGATTTAGTCAAATTAATGACTAAAGGGGGAGAAGAAGAGCGAACAGAAGTTTTGTTTCGATTAAGGTCGATAACAAAAGGCTCAGAAAAGGTGAGCTCCCTTGAAGAGGATCGTGGATAGGTAGTGCGTCCACTGACTGGAATGACTAGAGTATCTGGTCTAGCCTGAAAAGATGGTGGGAGAGTGGTGCGTCCACTGACAGGGATTATCAGCGAACTTTGTGGAGCTTGGGAAGGCAATGAAGTGGTACATCCAATGACAGGAATTATCAGTGGGCCTTCTTCAGATGATTTAGTAGACCGCGGATGAGTGATACGCCATTTTACAGGAATAACAAAGGTGTCAACTTTTGATGTCTCATCATCATCCATAGCTTGTAAGACTTTTGAATACTCATCTTTGTACATGCGAGAGTCACTGTAGTAAGCTTCGACTCCTCTGAAAGGATTAATGTCCGCGACTTCCTTTTGAACTTCTCCCTTTTCATCAATGTATTTGAAGCACTGGTGAAGAGTGGAGGGGACGATATTGTGTTCATGGAGGAAAGGTCTTCCCAAGAGCAAGTTGTAAGATCCAACTAACTCGATCACGTAGAATGTGACACTCGTCCGAAAATTGCCTATTTGTATTTTTAGGCAAATTTTCCCCAGAGGTTCGCTTTTGCCTTGATTGAACCCTAAAATGGTAGTGACTGTCTTGACTAGACGATGAACTAGAATCCGTAAGGCATCCAAGAGACTCTTAGGCATAATATTGAGAGCTGATCCTGGATCAATTAGAATACGGTCGACCTTTATCGTGTCAATGTACCCAGTGAAGTAGAGAGGGCGATCATGACGATTGTCCTCTAGAAGCATATTGTCCTGGGTAAAAGTGATGTTCGAAATGATTTCTAAGACACTGTTGCAATGTAGGCAAGTCACCGGCTCTGCTTCCGGCTTCTTCAGATGAGTCAGGCAAGAGTCTGCTCGCAATAAAGCTTCACTTAACGTTTCTCGAGTTTCTTTGGATAAACGTAAAAGTTCGAAGATGGACAACCTGGCTGGAGTGTTAGCAAGTTGAGCTAGAATGTCAAAATTATATGGCTTCTGCAATCCGGGAGAAAGAGACTTCTTGATTGGTTTATCGAAGCGGGCAGGTTGCTTCCCTTTGTCGGCTGATGTTGGTTTAGAGGGAACCGTCTCAGCAGGAGCATTTGAAGGTCCTTCGTTAGAGATAGGTGCTGGAGCTACAACCGGAGGGACATCAGGAGTTTCCTTAGGAGCTTCAGCGTAATCTTTCAGATATATTTTTCCTGACCGGGTTCCGGCGAGAGCTTCGACTTCAGGCTCAGGTTCAGGGTCTACCGAAACCATGTTGCAATCCTTCATCTTGTTCTTGGTTTTTTGGTGCTTGATGAGAGCTTCAATCCAGAAACCGAGGCCAACACGGGATTGATTATGTCTCAAAGTGAGGGCTAGAGGTGCTCGGAGTCCTTTGCCGGAGCTTAAACCAGGAGCAGTGGCTAGATCATAACCCATCTTTGCCATTAATTCACGAGATTATGAACTATATAGATAAAACGCAGGTTTGTATCTGTCTTCGGATCGAGGTACAGTTTTTACCTCCGTAGGGGGTGACTTTCCTGCTAAGATGAAAGTAGAGGTTAGAGAAAGATTGGGTGTGATGCTAGAAGTCATATGGCATGACTTAGTCTTCCCAGGTTTCTTTTTAGACAGAGGAGCCTTCCGAGGAGAAGAGGAAGACGTCTCGAACTCCGTCACTAAATCGGGGTGGATCCACATAATCTCTCCCTTTTTAGTGGTGACGGGAACAAGTCCTTCATTCTGGGCTGGTGGAATATTCACAACTTCAAGGGTTGCTTTGGGGATAGGGACAATCCCACTTTCCACCAATAACGGAGGGAAGTCACCGAACTGTATCGAAATCACATTTGCTGTGACTGTCTTGTCTTTAGGTGTTAGTGTCACAGCTCCTGATTTGATCATTTCTTGGATCTTTCCTTTTAATACGAAGCAAGACCGGATTGTATGACCCAGCATTCTGTGATATGGACAGTATTTTGGATGATCCGTCTTGTTGGCTTCATCAGGCTTTTTGATATCTGGCAGTTGTATCTTGTTACCTTTAAGTAAACATTCGAAGATGCCCTGAACATCGTCGTCGTCGAAAGAGTATTCTTCCTTCGGCCGAGGAGGTCTCTGCTGTTGATTTGTTGGAGCTGGGGTAGCTTGGGCAGACACTACCTCTTGCTTGTTGCTCTGGAGATTGACTTCGAGAGTCTCTTTTCCTTTGCGATTGTTGGGTCGCGCATTATTGCTAGTACTTTGACTTGATTCTTTGGGAGTCATGTGTACCTCCAGACCTTTGAAAGTCTCAGCACTGACTTCGGCAGCTTTGGCACTGACGATGAAGGAAGGCCAATCTTGGAACTGAGTGGATCCTGTCCACATGCTGATGATTGGTAAGAGGTTCGACTTGCAAGTGTCGATAGTGACGACATCAGGAGTTCCGAGAGGTATTTTTAGAGCTTCTCTTCTGAATCTTTCAATGAAGCTCTCAGTGCTTTTATTATTTTTCTGTTTGATTCTTATAAGGGCTGACATGGTCATGTCGTTGATGCCTTCATAGAATCGTTCTAGAAACATCTGTTTGAACCCGGCAAACGAAGTAATGCACCCATCAGGGAGACTTCGATACCATTCATAAGCGGTTCCTTTAAGACAACCAACGAATACCCGAGTGAGGAGGGCATCGCTCGGTTGCAGCTGATCAGTTATTACCTCAAGTGATTGATGAACTGACTTGGGGAGGTGGTCCCATCAAAGAAAGAGATGGTCGGAGGCTTGTATTTTGGGGGTACGATACATCCTTCCATTGTATGGGGTAAGGCTGCTTGATACCTAATTTTTGTAAGCCGTCCTTTTGCTTGAACGCTTCGAATTGAGACCGAAGATTCTTCAACTCTTCAGTGACCGCTCCGGAAGATTGCGGTGTCGTTGCTTGTTGGGCATAATTGGGAGGAGGGACTGCAGTATATGTACCACCCCCAGCTCCGGACTGACTTGGAGTGGGCTGTACATGAATATTAGACTGTACCCCTGGAATAGTAGAAGGTTCCAGGTTTAGGGCAACAGGAGTATTTAATACCACTGGTGGTACTGTTTGTTGAACTTGCTCAGTTTGTTGCTGAGCTTGTATAAGAGTATGCATAGCAGTCAATGTATCCGCCATGGCTCGTAACTGTTGTTCCAAGGAAGAAATCCTTTGTTCATGAGCCTCAGTACTAGTCGAAGGTTCGTGATTGCCATCTACCATATAAGTGGTAATCATTCGAGGTATCGACGATGAAACAGTCTGTTCCGAATCGTCGCTATGAGAGTCAGCATCTTTCCCGGAGCTATTCACGGGAGTTAATACTGGGAAGTTAGATTCTCCTAGGAAGTCCTCCGTAGTCTCAGGATTATCACCTGGATGAGAAGAAGAAGAGACCCTGGTCGAAGCTCTGGTTTTGGATCTGGTACCGAGGTAAACACCGTCTTCAGAATCTAACATAGAATCAGATCGTATTCTACCCCCAGTATTTCTGGAGGTCATGTTGACGGAAGCATAAAGAGGTTCGTCCTCGTCCGGTATTGGTTCATGTTGAATCCGTTCGAAGACAGATCGTCTTTTCGGTGAACAACAACACTGGATCACGACCCGAGGTTGGAAGTTACAACAATGCTCTTCATGACGAATATGAGCAATGTCAGAGACATATGGAGTGTTGATTCTCCACTTGTTTTGCAGATGTTCCCGGAGATCTACGGAAACAGACTGGGAAGTGTTTGAAGATAGTCTCTGTGTAGAAACTTGTCTTTTATTCTTCTGTCTTTTTGGTTCTTGAATGTATAAAGACTGATTGATCCGAGCGTTCTTAGCATATTGTGCATCAGGGTCCATTATACTTGTCCCAATTTGATAAGGCTTCTTTATGTCGGAATTAGAACCGAGACGATTCCGGTTAAGCTTGTTACGAAGGTCCATAGGAGGTACAACTTTGGTATCAGCCCTGGATACTTGCAATTTGCCTTTCTCGGATCGGGAAATTTTGAGAGAAGGAAGATAAACATTATTCCGACTGGGAGTTGGTAATAATCCATCTTTAGAGGAAGTAGCCAAAAGGCGTTTTCCTATGTTTGATCTAGTAAGAATACTAGTCAAATTAATCCCAGAGGTAAAAACCTTAGGAGCAAAGGAGTTGACTAAAGAGTCGTTCTCCTTGGTTGGCACAAGATGTGCAAGCTGTGGGGGAATCATTTACATATTCTGTGGAAGAGAACCCCCAGCATGGCCTTGAGAAACAGTCAAAGGACTGTATTGGTTGGCATACGCTGACTTCAGAGAATTCTTGTCATACGCTGTCTTTTGACTAGCATACGTTGGCTTTGGTTTATCATATCCTGTCTGCTGCTGGCCTTTGCTGTACGCTGCCTTTGCTGTACTCTGCCTTTTGAATGCCATACACACGGAGTCATTAATGGCTAAAGAGCCGACTGCTGTCGTAGGAGTAGAAGAAGAAGAGACTTTGACATGTCCAGAGATGGCTTTCCTTGAACATGCTGACTTGGCTAAAGAATCCATTTTGTCAGCGTGACTAGGAGAAGCTACTATTGCCGTATTCAGAGAAGCCGAGGCGTGCTTCGCTGAGGTTGGAGAAGTGTTCTTGTCAGCGAGGGAAGTGACAGAAGCGTCTCGGGCCGCCGGAGAAGACTTAGGGACATAGACAGAATGTCCCTTCTTCTTGGCAGAGAGAAAAGCGGAGGAAGCAGTTCGGCCCTTCTTTGCCTTGAGCATTTCTTCGTAAGCAGATTGGTCGAATTGTACAACTATTATCTTCTTCGTCGAGCCGATCGACGAAGTATCGCATTGAGTTGTTGCTGTCTCATTATAGGAGACAGCTTTCCCCAGCAGAGTCGCCAATTCATTTTCCATAAATAAATTCTTTTTATTTATTATGTTTCTGAGAAAATTACAACTGTAGGAATCTGATCTAGAAGACGATCACTTTATCCCTTGGACGATGCGATGAAGAAGGCTCGGACCTCGAAGAACTTGGACAGCAACTGGGCAATCTCTCTGTTCTCTCTGAATTGAATCTGGTGTCTGTTGGAGGTGGAGAAACTCTTTTTTATAGAGTTCTGGATAACTGCTCTGGGCATACGCTCAGTCAGTTACTTGACGTGTACATAACTGTAGGGACGCGTGGCGAATTTTGGTGGAGACACGTTGGAGTGCGGTTGAGAGTAATGGGGTATATCCAGGAGAGATTGATGGCATGAATGCCACGTTGCATAACTTCTGAATGAGTGGGTAACCGAGTACAGGACACGTAAGAACGTGTGTTGACTGTACATTTGAAGTCATTCTGAATGCATTTGCTTTGACACGCTGTCTTCTGGAGAAGTATGACTAGCATACGCTGTCTTGTTGAAGAGGAGTCGTATGGAGTCCATACGCTGCCTTTTGGAGACGTATGTCTTGCATACACTGACTTGGATAGCAAGGAGTCATATGGAGTCTATACGCTCACTTGGGTAACAAGGAGTCGTATGGACCTCATACGCTGTCTTGATGAGGAGTCGTATGGAGTACGTACGCTGCCTTGATGAGGAGTCGTATGGAGTACATACGCTGCCTTGATGAGGAGTCGTATGGAGTACGTACGTTGCCTTGATGAGGAGTCGTATGGAGTACGTACGCTGCCTTGATGAGGAGTCGTATGGAGTACGTACGCTGCCTTGATGAGGAGTCGTATGGAGTACATACGCTGCCTTGATGAGGAGTCGTACGAAGTCCATATGCTGCCTTGATGAGGAGTCATATGACTGGGGAAGTAGACACGTGGCTGTCCTCAATCTTCTCGAATACGCCATATCTCCCAATAACTGCCAAATATCTCTCGAGCGTCGTGTTGCGGATATGACGGCTGATAGACTGTCAGAAATGACAGTAATGATGGTTGTGCATTCATGATGGCTAATGAGCTGTCCTCGTAAAAGACAAAATCAACTCTCGAAAATCCATACGACGGTTAATTCTCCTAAGACAGCTATTTTTGCACGAAAGACGAAGTGTCAGATTCATCCCCCACTGAGCGTATGCTGTGCTGTCAGTCGAGAAATAATAAAATATTCACTGAGCGTATGACTTTTGCATTGAGCGTATGGCCTTTGGCTGAGCGTATGGCCTTTGGCTGACTTGGTCTTATGCCAGCGTGTCATAATTTTTCACACCCTACAGCCGTCTAACGAAAAAATCGTTAATCTCAGGCTCCTCGAAAATACGCTCATTTTGGGACAAACCAGACCTCGTTTCGACCTCCCAATCAAAAGTTATGGCCCTTCAAAGTTTCAACTGACCATAAAATGCAGGAGAATGGTCATTCTCCGTGTTAGAACACGAAAAATATTAATTTCGCATGAGAGTGGCCATTCTCCATGTTAGTAACACGGAGAATGTCATTCTTCGTCTTAATTTATACGGAGAATGGCATTCTCCGTCTTAATTTACACGGAGAATGGTCATTCTCTGTGTTAGTAACACGGAGAATGGCATTCTCCGTCTTAATTTACACGGAGAATGGCCATTCTCCGTGATAAATTACACGGAGAATGGTCATTCTCCGTCTTAATTTACACGGAGAATGGTCATTCTCCGTGTAATTTAGCACGGAGAATGGTCATTACAGTATTAAAATGCAGGAGAATGGCCATTCTCCGTGTTCCGTACTAAATAACACGGAGAATGCTATTCTCCGTGTTAAATGACACGGAGAATGGTCATTAAAATGTTAAAACACAGGAGAATGGCCATTCTCCGTGTTAGTAACACGGAGAATGGCATTCTCCTTGTTAAAAATGCAGGAGAATGACTATTCTTCGTGCGATATCGACGGAGAACAGTTGACAGAAATCTAATTTTTTATTTTTTTGTTTTGTGGAAAGAAATTTGACATGAATAAAGATTCAAGAGTTTTCGTTCTTCTTTCAAAACGATGCTAACTCTTATGGAAAAGAAGAAGAAGATCTTCTCTCCATAATTGACCTAATTGTCGGAGAAGAAGAAGAAGAAGAAGAAGAAGATGATGATGATGATGATGATGATGATGAACGATGATCGAAGTTCGACTGGAAAAAAAGCATGGTGAACTACGAACGATCTTTGCGATCTCTGCTGAAGATGAGAGCAATGGAATTCAGATCTCTCGTGAAGAAGAAGAAGAAGAAGAAGAAGAAGAAGAGAATCGCAATCCAGATCTGAGTTTGTACGGAGGGGTAGTTATGGTATTAATTTTGTAAATACAGAGCATCTAAAGAGAATCTTGGAATACTTAACGTGGAAATATATAATTCTGGGCATTTCATAAAACCCATAATGCGGGTGGATTTTTCATAAAAACCAACCCCGAAATTGGGTTTCTAAGCAATTTCCAGATATATATATGTATATAATCCAAATACCAGGGGTATTTGAATTATATAATTAGATATTTGGATGATAATGATTCATAGGTAAAAATATAATTATGTAAGGAGAAATAAGTCATTTACATTCCCATTGGCTAAAAACTACCAACAATCTTAGATATACAAATCTTCATGATTCCATATCCTTAGCAACTGTATCCCTGGATATATGCATTGCACGTATGCATATCTTGCTTTTTCTTTCGGAGGAATGATTATTTCCTCGTCCGTGGAATATTTATTTTCAGAGGAACCCCAAGAAGGCTTCTTTCTTCTGATGCCATTCCTTCTTCTCTCTCACAAAAAAAAAGTCACCTTCCTCTCTCTCGGCTTAATCCCAGCTCTCCTCACCATCGACTCCAAGCAACATCATTTGTCTCCTCCCCAGCTGACATCACATTCGCCGCCGGAAGACGCTAACTGCAGACTCGCCGAGTCAAGACCGTTCCTTAGTCGAGTCCCTCCGATATGCCGCAGACTATTGTTTAGCATCCACGGACGCCGGGGTTCACTGCCGAGTGTCTCGCCAACTTGAGTGGTGCAAGTTGCTTTTCGATATTTACAAACTCCTCTACAAGAATAAGACTGCCTATTTCTTGATCATATTTTGGTAAAACATCTTAAATTTCCAAGTGCTTCCATTTTTTCATTTAGTAAATAGGAGGAAAATGAGTAATAAGTAGTTTGCTTCTATTCACGTAGCTGTTTTTAGCATATCTATTCTACTATATAATAGGAAATTTTGGATGGTGGAAATTTTGAATTTCGAAAATACCCTTACATATCTATACTAATTAAAAACTGTTCATTAATTTTAATAAAGACAACTTAATAATTAAGAAGACTACCCTTTGGTCTTCCTAAGACCATCTCCAATGGGGGTTTTGTCACACCCCAGAACCAGAATACTGGAGAGCGGGGGACAGACACAGCCAGCTACGTATATTGAAGTGATTCTCACCTCGCAATACGGTCACGGCTGTCTAGATGCATGAGGGTTTACTACAAGCCATCAGTCTCCTAAGGTCAATAACAAGCCTAGTGTCTCAATCTCCAGCAAGCGAGTACATATAACAAGATGGTAGATCATCAGACATACAAAGTAAGGCGTCCCATACATTATATATTCAGATGATCATAAAGCTAGTCATACAAAATACGAAGACTAGCAAGAGTTTAAGTCATACATGATCAACCCTAGGATTTGTCAATCATGCTACAGCCCGTAGGCAGACAGTAAGTAAAGTTGCAAACGAGCTAACACTTGCTCGGCGGCTAAACGCCTCAAAAAAATATTTTTACAAGAGAGTGGGAGAGCAAAATGAAAACCCACTCGTTGCCAGGATTCCTTCTAGTGTTCACCATCTGGCAGGAAGGTTGGGAGATCCTCGGTAGCTGCTCCAAAATCTGGCCATACAAAACCAGCTGGGTCAGACCCCAGAAAGAGCAAGTGCCACAAAGGAGGCTTCACTTAAGAACTAAAACCAGCATGTCATAACATAAATCATAGATGAAATAACATAAGACATGAGTTAAAGAAAACATGATGATAAACGATAAGATAACTAAAGGACTATTCCGGTAACCAAGTTACAACCCGTAAACCAAACAAGGACCGGGGTTGTAACCCTTCACCTGAACAGAACTTAGCCTCGAACCAATTATCGATAAAGTAAAGCATAAACAAGCATGTCCGGAGATATCCATGTACCGGATCTGGGCAAGACTAGACAAGATATGACTCCATCCATCATTCACGGCCAAGCAAAGAGTACGGCTTGATACTTAACTAACTAGGGTTATCACAAGCTTAGTTACTAGCAAGATGCAATGAGGTACGCCTACGGCCACAAGCCCTGCAGACTATCCAGGTTATCCAAATGCAAGGTTCAAGCTTAGAGTTATCATGCCTTGTAAGGTGACTTAGATGCAACACATGACAGTGTGCATAGTAATCGTTTCATGTAGTGCCCCACATAACAGTGAGCTGGAAATGTGCCCTACTCGTCGGCAGGCTACAAGTCCATCAAGGAAGGTGCCCAGATAACGGGATTGCTTGTAGCCGGAATACCTCTCTATATGCTCTACTTGATCAATCTAGTCATTAACCTAGTCAGATTCGGTATGAATCCCTGACCGTGGTAACCAGGGATACATGTCCTAGACATGATGCGAGACAAGACTGGTTGCTTACACGAGCACATTCAATACAATCACCCACGGTGTCAAGAATTCACTTAGCATGTCAAGTTAGCCGTCGCAACAGCGTATCAAGGTTATCGTGTCAAGATTACTTGTCAAGATTACTTGTCAAGGCAAGGGTGCGTCACAACGGGCCACCGTCAAGAATTATCATGTTAAATTACTTGTCAAGAGTGCACCACGGCGGGTCACTATCAAGAGTTATCCTGTAAGGTCATAAAGCCATGTCATGTTCATGTGAGTGCACCATAACGGGTCACTGGTCATGCAATTCCATCACTAAGCCATGTTCAAATTACATTCATAAATAATGTCAAGATCATATCGGGTTCATGTCGAGTCTACCTCAAAAGGCATAGGGATATAGAATTGGGTGCAAGATCATAAAAGGGGAACATGGGGGACATAAAACACCAAGGGGGGACAAGGGGTAGTCGTACGCTCAGGTCATGCGTACCCAGTCAAGTCTGCGTACGAAATCAAGTCTGCCTGCGTACCCAGTCAAGTCTGCGTACGAAATCAAGTCTGCGTACCCAGTCAAGTCTGCGTACGAAATCAAGTCTGCCTGCGTACCCAGTCAAGTCTGCGTACGAAATCAAGTCTGTCTGCGTACCCAGTCAAGTCTGCGTACGAAATCAAGTCTGCGTACCCAGTCAAGTCTGCGTACGAAATAAAGTCTGCCTGCGTACCCAGTCAAGTCTGCATACGAAATCAAGTCTGCCTGCGTACCCAGTCAAGTATGCGTACGAAATCAAGTCTGCCTGCGTACCCAGTCAAGTCTGCGTACGAAATCAAGTCTGCCTGCGTATCCAGTCAAGTCTGCGTACGAAATAGACACGCTGCCAACAGGCAGCGTACTCAAGTCTGCGTGAGCGCGCGCAGCTCAGTGGCGTAAGCTAAAAAGCTCTGCACACTGCTCACTGTCTTCTCCAACCAGCAAGAACTTCAGGTTTTGAACCCAAGCTTCAAATGTTCATATTTTGGTCAAAACAAGTCCAAATCCAACTTTTCAAAGGTCAAAATTGGGTAGAATAAAATTCCCCACAACATGGAACCATCAAAACTTGAAAACAAAGAAGTTTGATAGATCAAAACCACCAAATCCGAAAATAACTAATTCTAGATCTACAAAATTTAAAGCCTCAAAATGGAAAATGACAAGTTCTAATGTGTCTTAGAAACATGAGGAGAAGCTAATGGAACAATAAAATGGGCTCTCTTGTAGAGCAAGTTGCACTTGCCTATGGGTGTGGAGAGTTGGGTGGAGGAAGAAGAAGAAGAAATTAATGGAGGAAGTAATGAAGAGAGAGAGAGTGTTGGTAGAGTTTTTAATGAGGGTGGGATGTGGTGTATTGAGGGTGGAGCATAGGCTAAGGTGTTCCAATACACATTAAACCAAACCAACTCAAACCAATTAAAACCGAGCCATGTCAAAACCCAAAATATGAGAATACCGAAATTCCACAAGTTTGAGAAAAATAATAAAATAAAATAATAATAAAAAAACATGCCAAAATCCAGATACGAGTATAAATACGAAATACGGGAAATACGAAAAATGAGGGTGACAGGTTTCTATCTTCCCTATTTCTATGGAAGAAATTCATTTTAGAAAAAACTTTTTCCAACGGTGGTTTCTATCACCATTTCTATCCTAGGTGGCAATGATGTAGGATGGAAACTTTCTAGGAGGGTTTCTACCGGTAGAAACTCTCATAGAAATTTTCCTCTCTCTCATGACAATTATTATTGGACCCACATCATTAAATTGGTCCTTTTACTATGTGACACATAGGATAAAAATTAAGAACCATTGGAGAGTATTTTTGTATGTCTACAATTTCTATGTAAAAACTCTTCCAACTAGGATAGAAATTTCTTTAAAGTACAATGCCAAGTAGGATAAGAACTCAATTTTAGAAATCACCATTGGAGATGGTCTAAGTTAATCTATTCTAGTATATCTATCTATTCTACTATATAATAGGAAAACTTAGATGGTGAAACTTTTGAATTTCGAAAATACCCTTACTTACTTATACTAATTAAAAATTGTTCATTAATTTTAATAAGGACAACTTAGTAATTAGGAAGACTACCCTTTGGTCTTCCTAAGTTAATCTATTCTACTATATAATAGGAAAACTTGGATGGTGAAAATTTTGAATTCCGAAAACATCCTTGCATATCTATACTAATTAAAAACTGTTTATTAATTTTAATAAAGACAACTTAATAATTAAGAAGACTACCCTTTGATTTTTCTAAGTTAATTAAAATAATATCAAAATACGTATAAGGCACATGCACATATGCTAGTAAATATAAAATGACATTCACACACACTCTCGTTTTCTCTTTCTGAAATTTGTGTTATTTATGCATCTAACCACTTCTGTGAAGAGCTCCCTTTAAGAGCCAATAGAAAATGACAAATTTTATGTGGACTCAGAAAGTTAACTATTTAATAATTGAAAAGTTTATCTTCCAAAGTTTTTTCATTCACATACATGGTTTACATGAATTTTGTGTGTGTGTGTGTGTGGTGGTGGGGAGGGGGGGGGGGGAGATTCTATTCATCCAGTATATTTATGTAGTGGATCTCTTATTAAATTTAATAGATTATAGAAAAAATTTCGGTAGATTCACTTGGAAGATGCTCGAAGATGCTGACAAATAACATTTTGTTATTATAATTTTATCAGCTGAGTAATTTTCTATGGTGAAAGTCGATATCTTTGTTCAATAAGTTGGTTGAATTTTTATTTTTTAAAATAAGATTGTATTAACATGTCTAACATTAAAAAATCTATCGATAGAGAATAACTTTTTTAAATAACTTTGGTTGTATGTTATATTTGCTACATAAAATGGTATCAACACTTATAAAAATAAATTGCACATGCATCGCATGTGCGAAAACACTAGTATATATATATTGGAACCAGGTAAATTATTTCTGGAATCGCTCCCACTGGAATTCGAACTCCTGACCACTCGGACCACATGCATCTCTTTTAACCACTAGGCTAGAGGTCATCTGCAAAACATTAATGCTTCATTTGTTGAGTTAGTCTTTTTTCCACTAGAAAAATATCCCCACATGGCATCCATGTGCCACTCCACACTACATGTGCATATATACATACACACACACACACACATATATATATATATATATATATATATATATATATATATATATATATATATATATATATATATATATATATATATATATGGGGTAGCAGATAAAAGACCCGCTCTTGGCCCGCCGGGAGCTCCCCCCTCCTCGTGCACCGTTGGATCGAACGGACCGCGTGGGTCACGCGCGATCCAACGGTCGAGAGTGACGGGGCTCCCGATATTCCGCTCCCTATATATATATATATATATATATATATATATATAGCGATTAAAAGTTCCGCTCCTGGACCCTCCCCTCCCCCTCGTACACCGTTGGACCGAACGGGCCGCGTGGGACCCGCACAATCCAACGGTCGAGAGGGAATAGGTCTCCCGATATTCCTCTCTATAGAACTATTAGGGGCTGTTTGGATAGATGAACTCTTTGAAAGTGTGAAAGTGGCACTTACGTCACGATGAGTTGCAGTTGAAAGTGTGAAAGTGGCACTTTCCAAAATGTGTTTGGATGTAGTACTTTTTGTCTCCTGCAAGTGGAAGAAAAATAGGTTTGGTGTTTGGATGGTTGTTGAAAGTGGAGAAAAAATGAGTTCGGTTGTTTGGATGGTGGTTGAAAGTGGATGTTGGAATTAGATATAGTAACCAATAATTAAATTAATTACCATAACAATAATAATAATAATAATAATAATAATAATAATAATAAGGCATATGTATAATATCAACTCTGTCGTAAGACAAAATTGCTCAAACACACGGAGACAAAACTTTCTCGTATATTATCAACCACAAGTGCATCTTACAAGCTATCCCAACCTCTCTTTATATAAGGAGAGAGGTTGGGGGTTATGAAGAAATGAAGGGCCAAAGGTCATGTAGGTTACAAGGAGATGAAAGGTGAAAAGCCATATGAGTTACAACACTCCCCCTTGGCTCTCCAAAAATTTTGCTTGTAAACATCTCTGAGTTTCTTCGTCTGTCTGTAGCTTGCATCTTCAAGTTTGACCATCTACTTGTGCCTCGTCAAAACCTTGCCAAAGAAAATCCAGTGGGAAAAAAACTTTGGTCGAAGGACAAAAGAGTACACACAGGTCAGTGTGATGGGGGTAAACTTAACCATTGCAAAGGTGCCTCGTCAAAACCTTGTCAGGGAAAACCCAGTGGGAAAAACTGCTGATCGAAGGACAAAAGAGTACACGATGGTTTAGAAGTATACAACTGGATACTCCCCCTGATTATAATAATCCTTAATGAATAAGAGATTTGAAATGTGTCTCGTTAAAAACCTTGCCAAAGAAAACCCAGTGGAAAAAACTTTGGTCGAAGGAAAAAAGAGTACACAAGCATACATCAGGATGCTTCCCTTCTCACTCGCACTCGACAGGGTGCGGGATATACGCACAACAGGGCATTTTGGAGGCGCTCGTTGGGGCGCTCCCCCTCACATGCACACAACAGGGTGCAGGAAACATGTTTCACTTAGGCTAGCTCTGAAAGCTTCCTAAGTCCAATCGCTCTGACATGTTTCTGGAACGAGTATTTCGGCAGTGACTTGGTGAACAAGTCTGCACGGTTATTCTCTGATCCAATGTGTTGCACTTTAATCTTCTGAAGCGCTTGTTGTTCATGTGTAAAGAACAACTTGGGCGATATGTGCTTGGTAGCATCTTCTTTCATGTAACCATGTTTCGCTTGATCAATAACAGCGGTATTGTCCTCATAGATGACAACAGGTTCATCTGGGTCATATAAAAGATCACATGTACTTCGAATATGGCCAATAACAGCTCGAAGCCATACACACCCTCTAGTCGCCTCTTAGAGCGCGAGTAGCTCAGAGTGGTTCGTTGAAGTAGCCACTAAGGTCTGTTTGCGAGACCTCCAAGAAATTGCCGTGTTCCCAATGGTAAAGACATAACCAGATTGGGAACGCCCCTTGTGCGGATCAGATAAGTATCCCGCATCGGCGTAGCCAACAAGGGTCGCGTTGCTTCGAGTGCCAAGAGCATTGGACTCACTCAAAACCGCGTAGGGATAGAACAAGCCTAAGTCCTTAGTACCCTTAAGGTAGCGGAAAATGTCTTTTATGCCATTCCAATGGTGGCGTGTTGGCGCGGTACTGTGTCGAGCTAGACAATTCACAGCAAACGAGATGTCCGGTCTAGTACATTGGGCCAAGTACAATAAAAAGCCTATTGCACCCAGATAAGAGCACTCAGGACTCAATATCTCTTCGTCGTCCTCCTTTGGACGGAATGGGTCCTTAGTAATGTCTAGAGAGCAGACGATCATGGGAGTAGCGGACGACTTAACATCAAAATGACTAAAGCGTCTCAACACTTTTTGGGTGTAGTTCGCTTGATGGACAAGAATTCCATCTTTACGATGCTCGATCTGCAGGCCGAGGCAAAACCGTGTCTTCCCAAGATCCTTCATCTCGAATTCCCTCTTCAGGATATCAGCAGTTTCTGACAAGTCTTTTTTGGTTCCTATGAGATTCATGTCATCTACATAGACCACGATGATTGCGTATCCTGAAGTGGATTTCTTTATGAACACGCATGGGCAAAGTTCGTTATTAACGTATCCCAAACCGATCAAGTATTCGCTTAGGCGGTTATACCACATTCGCCTGGATTATTTCAATCCATATAGCGAACGCCTCAGTCTAATCGAGAACGCGTTCCGTGGTCGGGAACTACTTGATTCAGGCATCTTTAGTCCTTCAGGGACTTTCATATATATCTCTGTGTCTAGATCCCCGTAGAGATAGGCTGTGACCACATCCATGAGCTGCATATTCAGTTTTTCGGAAACTACTAAACTGATTAAGTAGCGGAACGTTATGATGTCCATTACGGGAGAATAC
Source organism: Iris pallida (assembly GCA_029216955.1). Lineage (NCBI taxonomy): Eukaryota > Viridiplantae > Streptophyta > Magnoliopsida > Asparagales > Iridaceae > Iris > Iris pallida. Next base: position 3,120,808 of record JANAVB010039816.1, on the reverse strand, counting down.
GTCTCCTCATAATCAATTCCAGGGCGTTGTGAGAAGCCTTGCGCCACAAGGCGAGCCTTGTATCGTACAATCTCATTTCTCTCATTACGCTTCCTTAGGAAAATCCATTTGTGACCAACTGGTTTAACATTGGGTGGTGTTGGAGCAACGGGTCCAAACACACTTCTTTTCGCTAAGGAGTCTAGTTCAGCCTGGATTGCTTGTTTCCATTGTGACCAGTCCGTTCGTCGTTGACACTCGGCAACACTACGAGGTTCCATGTCATCATTGTTCATAATGTCAGTGGCCACTGAGTATATGAACACATCATCGATGAAAGTTTCGTTTCGCTTCAAAATATCATCTAAGCTAGCATACTCGACGGATATTTCGAGGTTATCGGCATGATTAGGAATAGGCGTTTCATCTGGAACGCGCTCTTCTAATACATTGCCGTGATCCTTAATGATCTCGTGTGGCAAAACGCTTTTAACAAGATTTCTCTGCTTTCGAGGCAGAACATCTTTGGAACCAACCGGTCTTCCCTTCTTCTTGGGAATAGCGACGGACTGGACAGCCGATGGCAGCGTCCTTTGCTCGGCGGGTTCGACCGGAGCAACATGTTTCACAGGAACATGGCGTCTCTCAGGAACGTCTATCCTTGCAGGCACATTTGCAGCAGGTATAATTGATCTCGTGACTTTTGCTAGGTCGCTAAATGCGTCTGGCATTTGATTTGCAATATCTTGCAGACCTAGAATCCTCTGCACTTCCTTATCACTATGTGCAGAGGGGGGATCATGATGAGCAAAAGCGGGCATATGCCACGCTAATTCACGTCGTTCCTCATCAACGTTAGCGTGCATTTCTCCCCCTAACGACGGGAAGATTGCCTCATCAAAGTCACAATCCGCGTGTCTCGCGGTAAAGAGATCGCCTGTCAAGGGCTCTAAATAGCGAATGATGGACGGAGAGTTATAACCGACATATATTCCCCGTCGCTTCTGAGGTCCAAATTTTGAACGCCTTATCGGCTAAATTGGAACATTGACTAGGCACCCAAACACGCGTAAATGTGAGATATCAGGCTCACATCCAGTAACCAGCTGGTACACGGAAAGCGGTTGGGTGGCCATGGGCCTCAGACGGACCAAATTTGCAGCGTACAAAATTGCATAGCCCCATGCAGATAGTGGGAGTTTGGTGCGCATAACCAAGGTCCTCGCTATCACTTGCAGTCGCTTTATAAAAGCTTCTGCTAGGCCATTTTGGGTATGAACATACGCAACAAGATGTTCAAGATTTATTCCCAAAGTCATGCAATAGTCATCGAAAGTCTTCGATGTAAACTCCGCGGCATTATCAAGTCTAATAGACTTTATCGGATAATCCGGATGGTGAGCCCTTAACTTAATGATTTGGACGAGGAGTTTAGGAAACGCTGCATTTCGGGTGGACAACAACACTACGTGTGACCATCTAGTCGATGCATCAACCAAAACCATGAAGTATTTAAATGGTCCGCATGTTGGTTGGATTGGTCCACAAATATCTCCATGAATTCTCTCAAGGAATTGGGAAACCAATCTCGTAGGTTTCACATGGAGTGGCTTGAGATTCGTCTTTCCAATCGAGCAAGCTTGGCATAGGCTTTTCGAATTTATAACGAAATTCTTTCCTCCAAGAGGATGCCCATGCGATGCATTCATAGTACGAAGCATCGTATTATGACCCGGATGACCCAGCCGGTCATGCCATAGCATAAAAGTCCTCTCATCAACTAGCGCTCGACGAATGATGAGATTACTCCGATGTGTTGTATCGTAGTGAGATACAAACCACTTGAAAGACATTTCAACTTCTCCAAGATACGCTTTTGGCCGTACTGAGTGGAGGTAATGAAAAGATACTCGAAGCCATGTTCTCGAGCAGTTTCAACATGAAATCCGTTTTCCTCGAATATCCTTAAAACTCAGTAAGGTACGACTGGACCTTGGAGAATATAAGGCCTCTGATACTTCAATGGGAGTACCATTGGACAACGAAAAACGGGCTTTGCCAAAACCTTGAACCAGGGTTGAGGGTCTCGAAATGGTTGTCACTGAGGTTACTTTAGGCGTATAGGAGATAAAGTATGATTTATCTCTCAAGATAGTGTGAGTCGTTCCACTATCAATAAGACAATCCACTGCCCCGTGGTCCATGCCTATAAGTAAAAAAAATTAAAGTTTGTCACACGTTTGAGGAAAGTGCTCGAAATAGAACTTTAATTTATCGAGAAAACAGAAAATACAAACCACCAAAAGTTTCATGACTTAAATATAGAGAGAAAATGGAGATTCATTCTTCCATTTCTGCTACAAAATCGGGGGTCTCAAGATTTAGATTTTTGCACTCGTTGACCAGATTTGCTTCGGCTCGGCGCCCCTTGTGATAGTTATTAACTTCTTGGGGGGTCGTCCTGCAAGTCCGTTGCATATGACCATAAGCACCACATTTGTAGCAAAGAGTAGGCGCTTGGCCTTCCACTCTCGCTTTGGGACGACTGGCCCGTTGGTTCTTACCATGAGACTGCCTAGGAGTCAAAGGTCCTTGGTTCTTGTTAGAACCTCGCTTTGGGTGGCGAGACTTAAACTCGCCTCTGTTCCTTGGCTGGGACGACTGGCCCTTGTCTCGTTTCCACCGTGGATTTGGTCCACGGAGAGCGTTTGCATCAGGCATTGGAATTGCCTTTGTTCCAGCAGGACGAGAATTGTTGTTTCTTATTAAAATGAGACTATTCTTCTCGTCTAGTAAAAGCTGGGTGATGAGCTCGGGAAACTTGGTGAACTTAGACTGACGGTATTGCTTCTGGAGCAAGTTGTCAGTGGAAGGAAATGTGGTGTATGTTTTCTCCAATAGATCACTGTCGGTTAATATCTCACCGCAGTATTGGAGAAGTGATCGAATCCTGCAGACTTCATTGTTGTAATCAGTTACACTCTTGAAGTCTTGGAAGCGCAGGTTCAACCAGTCATGGCGTGCTTCAGGTAGCCATATGGTCTTCTGGTGGTCGAAGCGCTCTTTCAGAGAGTCCCATAGCGTCTTCGGCGAGGAGATTTCAATGAACTTCGCCTTCATGGCGTCAGATAAATGCCTGCAGAATAGAATCATCGCTTTGGCGTTCATTGAGCGAGTGACTTCCACTTCACGCTCTTCCTCGTTATAGATGACGTCCAAGAGGCCCTGCGCATCTAGATGGTTCTGGATGTCTTGTGTCCAGTCCAAGTAGTTCTTGCCAGAGGCTTCAAGGATGGAAAAATCAATCTTGATCGACATTTTTCTACAACAGGAGAAAAAATTTGATCAGTCAACATATAAAACGACGGGTTTATATGGATTTGGTTTGTATAAGCAACAACAAACAATCGTAAATAAAAACAACGGTTTTGAAAAAAATGACTTTTGTTTAAAAATTATCTTATATCGATCGACGGGCCGATATAGAGAGGTCAATAAGTTTCTTGCAAAAATGCATAATTATAAATACAATTTGAGCAAAAAATAATATTCGGTCAACCCCTTTCAGTAGCTCTACGTGAATATGACCAGGCGGAAAAATGAGGGAGGAGGGTCACCGGGGACCTCTTAAGAACCAAGCCCCAAGTTCTTTCTGACATCATACCCAAATAGGTGAGCCTATTCGGAGAGACTTCGTAAATTTTTTGTCAAATGTAAGAATAAATAAGATTTTTCAAGAAATTTACGCTATTTGCGAACTGTGCAAAATAGGTAACAATTTAATGCGTGCTCAAAATGAGTGTTGCCTTTGAAAAATTATTAACCAAAAAGGTTATTTTTTTTTGGAAGGCCCAAATTTGGCGGTGCCAGAATTTGTTTATGTAGCCAAAACCATTTTTCAAAATTTTCAAGTTTGATTTTTCCCGTAATTACGCAAAAAAAAAACGTACAATATAAGCAAGCAACAGCACACAAAAGAATTGGTGCCTAAGCAAGCGGCACCAAAAAAATGTCAACTATTTTTCCGACGTCTAATGAAGCGACGCCAAAAAAATAGCGAGAAAAAAATAAAATTTTTTTTACTACCCATCTGTTACAATAATTCACTGAGTAACATAAAGAAAAAAATGCTACTGAGGTGCTCGGCAGGGCGCAAATGGCACTGAGGTGCTCGCCGGGGCTCTCCAAATCCATCATTACCAAAAAAATGTTAGCATTTAAATTTTCTTCGTCAACATGAAAAAAACATTTCTTCAAAAAAAATTATTTTTTCAGAAAATAACTAACAAATATTTTGTTGGGATAAGTACTATTTAAACAAAAAATTTCTGAAATTGTTAGTTTAAAAAAAATTTCAGAAATGTCTTTTACCAAAATATATACAGCAGACTATTTGATAAACACGCCAAAGTATATTTTGATAAAAAAAATTTTAACAAAATATTGTGTTTCACCAAAGTATATTTTCGTAACAAAATTTCTGTAACAAACCAAACATAAAGTCTCAACTTCGGAACCAATTAAAAGTGTATACAATACTGAAATGTGCAAAAGTGTGCAACATTAAGAATATAAACTACTGTTATCAAATCAAACAGAAAGTGCGAACCAATTAAAACTTCGGAATAAAAAAAAAACACTTTCAAAATCAAATCAAATCAATTAATGGTTATACAGATGCACACTTTTAAAAGTGTTTTCAGATGCACCTAAAATTGGGTCAGAATGTTCACTTCTTATAGATAGCCTTATAAATTTATAAGCCAATGGATCTAAAATTTCTAATTTTATTGAAATGGCTAATAAGTAAAGACCTGCGTTGGTGAATGGTTGCCCCTTATAAAATTACTTGGAAAAGTTTGATTGTTTGAATCTCAACCAAATACCAATACAGAGTAGAGAATCTAAACATAATAACAAAATTTTTTACCTTTCTTACCGTATGGTGGAGAAAGTGAGAAAACGATTGCGGATACGCGGGATCGACGACGAGCGACGTGGTGCGCGCGGGACAACGGTTGGCGGACGTCGAGGCGAGCGGTACGTCGGGTCTCCGGCGTTGCACGAGCAAAGTGCTGATAACGTGTCGTAAGGCAAAAGCTCAAACACACGGAGACAAAACTTTCTCGTATATTATCAACCACAAGTGCATCTTACAAGCTATCCCAACCTCTCTTTATATAGGGAGAGAGGTTGGGGGTTATGAAGAAATGAAGGGCCAAATGTCATGTAGGTTACAAGGAGATGAAAGGTGAAAAGCCATATGAGTTACAACAAACTCCACTATCACCAGGAAAGAGAGGCTGTTCTCAAATGTTACTTCAATTTTTTTGACTTTGCTATATACAAAAAAAATTAATACATAACGTAAAAATATGTTCTCAAATGTTCTTCCATCTCCAGGAGAACAGGCTATCCTCAAAAAATGTTCTCTTCATTCCTTCCACCTCTCTCCGGACCCGTCTTGTCACCGCCTCCATCAGATCCCCTCTCTCCCTAGATCCGATCGGCGGTGCCTGCAGCGGGACTCGGCTTCTAGTGGCGAGCGGAGGTCTCCAGCGCATAGAAGAAGAAGAAGAAGCATAGAAGAAGAAGCAGTACCACTGTCGCACTCCCCAACAGTTGCAGAGCAGTTTCAATCACACCACGGAAATGAGTTCCAACCAAAAAAGTTCGGATGTTAAAAGTAAAGTTTTTGCAGGGGACATGAACTCTGGAGCAATCATTTCAGCTGAGTTTCAAATTTTTCGGCGGAGTTACCAAACAGCAGAACTTGCCACACTTCAGGCGAGTTGTAAAAAAGAAGGCAGTTTCATCCCAGTTTCAACGTACCAAACAGGCCCTTACAGTAAGTCATAATCATTATTCAAATCTTCTCCCATTGGTATGAGTGTGACTAGCCGTATAAAAATCTCCATAAAACATTTGACAAAAGATTATCAATCAACTGACTGTCGGCTTCATGCCGAGAAACTTCGATGTTGTTGTCGCCAAATTTCTAGCTACGAGTATACGGGGATCATGACATAAAAAGAATCTTAGACAGCCAGTAACAAAAAAAAAAAAAAAAAACCCATCACCATCATTATGACCAAGCTCTCTTATTAGCATATTAGACACAAAGCACTATTGTTTGAGCATGAAGAGGGTTGAAGGAATTTGCACATCTTCACATTTTTGAGTTCTCATTTTAGTCCCTTCCCGCGCAAGAAAACCCGAAACTTATGCTCATCTGGTCCTTACATTATGCACTCTGTTGAACCAGATCGAGTGAAGAATCATGTGAAATAAATCATACTTCACCGGCTTAGTATGCCACAGGAAGTGCTGCTGCACCCTCCTCACCCCTTCCTGCAACGAAACATACTTCTCTTCCGGTATCGACGCGAGTATCTCCCTCAGCCTCGGGACGTCTTCCTCCGGAACGACGACCGAGAATGCCTCCCAGTTCAGCACCCCGAAGAGAGGCGGCACGTAGTTGTCCGATATGATCACCGGCACGCACTCGAAGAATATGGACTCGATCACCCGGGGGCTGTTGGCCTCGTAGCCCCTCGGGCAGAGGCAGTACTTGCTGTTCTTCATGAAGTTCGCGTACACCGCCTTTCTGCCCGCTCCACGGGGGAGCGGGCCGAAGATTTTCATGTCGGGGTCCCTGTTCTCCCCCCAGTGCCGCAGCAGGACCGGGCGGAGCCTCCCGTGCAAGTTCCCTGCGAAGAAGGCTAGGATGCTCCTGCTGCCGGCAGGTCTGCCCCCGAGATCCCTGAGAGGGTTCTTCGAGGAACGGACGTAGGTCTCCGGGAGGGAGACGTCTTTCCCGAGCTGGAATCCTTCCCGGAGGTCGGCTACGCAGAGAGCTCGGATGGCACGCGCCATTGTGTGTCTTGTTTCAGACGGTGCCTGTCATCAGGCAGTAAGTAGTTTTATTTTTTTTTGTACGAAGGGTGGAGTATAGTTTGCAGTATCGACCAATACCGATCCGATACGGCCGATACCCGTACAATTTAGCATGTCCAGATCCGACCGATAGCGATACTGGCCATACCAACATTGGGGGTCTATTTTCTAATCAAATCGGCAAAGAAAATTGAACGAAAAGACCAACCATCAAGGGTGTAAAAGCAAAGTAAGGTTGTAAAATCATGTAAACAAAAATAATTTATCTATCGTAGGAAAACCAATCGACAATGCTGACTGTTGTTTCATTCAATTTAAAAACTACTAAGAAAAAACACACGAAGTACTTAAAAGTACGACTAAATGTTTAAAAAAATCTAAAATTTTAATAATTTATTAATAATTATTTGTTTCTCGATACCAAAACCGATACTCCGTTCCGAAACCGCTGATATTGCCGAGACCCGCCTATCCCGATACTTATAAGAAGGGTTCGATACCGATTCCGATACGATACTGCGAACCTTTACTCAGTTCTTAGCAACTCCAATTCTAGTGCTAACGTAGGTTGCACAAACGCAGACACAGGTTCAGAGACGGGCAAGATATGTATTCAAGATACTACTTTATTCTAGAAATATGTGTTAGCTGTTATGTGAGCAAAAGCTCAAGTCTAACATAACATTAGTCCCACATCGGCTAGTGGGGTGCTATCCACTATGCATATATCACCTTTACTCCTTTTGCTTCATTAAAAGTTGTGTGTGGGAGCTCCATGGGCCACACACGCGCGCCGCCGCCGCCGCCCGGCCCGGCTCGGCTCGGCGCGTAACGGGTGCGGGTACGTGCCCACATCTGCGGGCGCCGAATGCCGATTCGATTTCCTCTTCGGGTTCGGGCCGAGACCCTAAATTGTAACATTCAAATTTAATTGCTGTCATTAAAATCCTATTTAATATTCTGTCCATTGGAGAAGCGTGCTACAGCCTATATATTGACCTCTTTTTTTCTTCATTCGGGATAGAGAAAAATATATCATTCAAAACGCTCTTCAACATTCCTCCGAACCGAAATTCTGTTGCTCTTTGTTGTTGCTCTGGGCAGAGCCAAGTACGTGGTCACTCTCTCTGACGTCGTGTGCGACAAAGAGATTCCGGCGGAGCGGAGATTTTACCACTAGGAGCGTTCGGATACGGTCTGCACATAGACCCGAGCTAACTCTTAGGGCAGTGCTACGTGCACGACTTCCTCGGAGGCCGGTAATTTTAATTTAATTTATTTTATTGCATATTTAAATTCGAAGCTTTGTGAAGAAAATTCTAACAATATGGATACGAGAATGCATGAGTACGATTATATATACACATGAACCTTGTTAGCAATCACCCGAATAAAACTCGTATTATACGCGAATTTTTCTGGATCTTTCAGAAACGTATAATACTTGCGTACTTTTGACATATTCAAATCAGTACGTAAATTTTAAACATGCGAAGTTTTAAACGTGTTCCGTATAAATTATTAAAAGATTTGGCAAAAACACATGGTAGGAACCTGTTTAATTAATCAAATTTGAAAATATATTTTAGAATGTGAAGTTTCTAATCTCAATATTTCCATTTTTCGAATATTTGACCGAATTTTTGAGTGTATTTTATTTGTATTGAGCAGATTTATACTCGTACTTTTGCCGTCCCGAATTTTTTCCGTTTGCCGAATTGCTAACAAGGCACATGAAAACATACTTATATACATATGTTCTATAAAAACATTATTAAACAATTTAAAATAGAGTGTCTATGTTTAAGCATGTTTTGGAGTTTTGGATAGTAAGTAGGTTCTGAGAAGTTCTAGAAAGGATTAATATGGCTTTTCATATGTCAATTATGTTGGCCACAATCATGAACATGTCAACTATATTTGCCTCCCTCCCCCTTCTTTTGGAACAAAAACGTAGGTGAGCCATATTTGATAGGATACAGATACATGCATGGATATGCGTGACCTCCTGAGGAGTATCTGTGCAAACGTAGGTGCTAACTCATAAAACGAGAAGAGATTTTATATACCTACACTCCGTATCTTCTGATGTTTATGTAAATAAGTATCTGAAGTTGAAGCAATTTTGTAGAATGTTAAGACTATGGGTTATTTAGTTTTAGGGTCTCACATATATATATGAATATTAGTGTTTGGGTCTCGAAATTGACCGATGTTAGCATTTGGGTCTCGAAATCACTGTTCATTAGCCTACGTGAACAATGATTTCGAGACCCAAACTCTAACGTCGGTCAGTTTCGAGACCCAAACACTAATATCCATGTATATGTGAGACCCTAAAACTAAGTATCCCACTAAATACAGACCTGCAGAATACTGGTAAGCATTGATGGCTAGTTCGAAGAAGTGTACCCAGTCATGACAGGCAGCAAGGAAATGGTCTGCTCCCCCCGTTCTGTTCCAGAAAGGGTACTTCGAAGCTATTGAATCCACGTAGTTGCTCAAGTGCTGCTCCATATTTTTCCGGCTGTGGGAATTGCGCACGTACAGTGCAAACTGCAGAAGCCGCGAACTGAAAGGCATGTAGAACAGGTGAGCTTTCTTGGGGTTTCTCACAGTGTACTGCTTATTCGACTCCATCTGCTTCATGAACCATCCTTCGGAAGCATATATGCCCCTGAGGAGTGGCTCGTGGAATATGGGCTTCTGTCCTTCCTTGTACACATAGACCTTCAGTGTCCTTTCCATCAGTTCATAGCTCCTGCATCGAGCAAATACTTAGGTTCTCCATGTTGGTTTTGGCTTTAGAATGGCCAACGCAACTATACAATTTCTAAGTTAACTAAAACTACATACACACTAGTATCTTGTTATTACCTTCAGAAAAGTATCCATGTTCGTGTCAGTATCCGTGTTCGTATCATGAAACATAGGTGACATGATCACTACTTATTGTACCTCTGAAAATGTGTGCGTGTGTACTGTATATATCTATATGGTGTCCTTATCTGTATTCCATGTCAGTAATCGTGCAACTTAGACCGACAATAATAGTTCATAACAAGACGACATAAAAGAGAGTATTATCCGTGTTCGTATCATGCAACATAGGTGACTGACTACTTATTGCATGTACCTCTCTGAAAATCTGTGTACTGAATATATCTATGTTGTCCTTATCTGTATGCCGTGTCAGTAATCGTGCAACATAGACCGACAATAATAGTTCATAACAAGACGACATAAAAGAGAGTATTATCCGTGTTCGTATCATGCAACATATGTGACTGACTACTTACTTATTGCACCTCTCTGAACATGTGTGTGTGCTGTATATATCTATATGGTGTGTATTCCGTGTCAGTAATCGTGCAACATAGACCAACAATAATAGTTTCATAACAAGATGACATGAAAGAGAGTATTATCCGTGTTCGTATCATGCAACATAGGTGACTGACTACTTACTTATTGTACCTCTCTGAAAATGTGTGTGTACTGTATATATCTATATGGTGTCCTTATCTGTATTCCGTGTCAGTAATCGTGCAACATAGACCGACAACAATAGTTTCATAACAAGATGGCATAAAAGAGAGTATAGGGATTACACACAATGCTTTCAAACTCATGATTGAGCTTAGTTATGTCGCATTAATTTGGCAGTGCAGGCACCTTTTAAATGTGGAAATGTTTCGAAAAACTGGCGCATAAAGTTTTCGGTCCGTCTTCACCATGGGCGCATTCTGTATCTGTGCCTTCACAGCTAGCAACTCCTTGTCATGTACTGAGGACCACCGAGGTCTCTAAAATTGCAAAGAAAAGATCAGTATTAGCAAATCAAAATGAGAGGATCTCCTCAAATTACAGGAGTAGCAATTCTTTTTAGTACCATTGCACGATAAGAAGCACGATTCCGATGCAGCAAGCGATTCATTTCCGATACGGACACTGGAGGCATCATCCTTCTCTTCTTTTTCACCAAGGGGATACTACTAATTCCAGTAAAGTTCGCATTCAAAGTTGTCGAACCACTTTGCGGTGGCACAGATGATTCATCCTTGTCAAGTGTTTCTTTAGTCGATACCTGGCCAGATGGATTTACAAGTATATTACCTTTTTCTCCTGATGAAAGGAATACAAGTGCTTTAGATGTAAATTTGGTGGGCACAGATTCATCATCTAAGCTTTTGGTCTGTTCAAGCACCAAACTCTGATTTGGTATCCTAATTGAATCCGACACGAGAGCAATATCGCCTTCTTCAGCAGCTTTGTCGATATGTACCTTATGTTTTGGGTCCGTTACCCGTTCTAGTGTGATGAACCCTCCAACTGGGTCCCTGCCCTTCTTCAACATGACACCATCACCCAAGTCAAATGAGAACTCCTTATCGGTGTCTCCTTCCTCATCAAGGCCAATATCGTCATCCGAGTCGTTACCTTCTTCGGAATCCCCATCCATTCTTCTGGTTTCACTTCCGGTATCGGAGAATTCTGCATCCTCCGTCTCCTCAACAACCAGTGACGAGTCGGTAGGACTCCTTGAGTCACTTGAAAGAGAGAGCTTACCAACCCTGAGAGAAGTAATAGAAGCATCTTCTCTCGGTATGAACCTCGATTCGTCAGATGGAACTGTGAAGGTCTTGAGCAAAAGGGAAACTGTAACGAAAAGTCCTGCTACTACAACCAGTCTCTTAATTGCTCTTGCTTGCCGCAACGTTCGAAATCGGAAGAGTAACCTTTTCATTTTTTTTAGACAAAACTCAAGCACCAACCTGAAAGAAATCGCCTAACATACATTTGGTGAATGACAAGAGATATATACCATGCACAATCGAAACAAACAAAGAACAAGCTTAATTCTGATGAAATTAAGAAGTTGCTAAAATAATTCAAACAACGCAGAGGACACTGACAACCTTTGGATACAAAAAGAAGATTATTTGTAAGGGCACAGCCAAAGTTGATCAGGGCTATCCAATTTCTGGTAGTCCAGAACTGCCACAATTTCTGGCAGTCCTAGATACTTTATGGACTGCCAGAAAATGTGGCAGTCCAGCCAAACACGAGATGGACTGCCAGAAAATGGCTAGCCACTGTTCAATTTTTGCTGTGCCCTTATAAGTAATAAAAAAGAATGACAGATCCGCATCTCAACTTCAAGATATCTGATGCCCATAAATGAATCAGTCATGGATTGAGGAAAAATCCTAATCATATCACAAATCAAATATCATTTTTTCATAGGGATTTGACAATAAGTTCCATAAATGTCATTTTTCTATAGAGATCATGATCATGCAATTCACCTGTAAAAGGCCCCAAGTCCATTCCACTGGGGTTTTTTTTCCCCAGCTCAATGAACTGAAATTGACTTCACCATTCATAAGCTCCTACACAAAATCTACAACAACAACAACTAATGCACAAATCTAGAGCATAAAATAAAAGGAAGATCAGGAACTCCTAGAAGAGCAAAAAATTTGAGGGAACAACTAATTCTATAGCATTTATGATGTTTATACTGAGCAAGATATAGATTCTCATGATGTCATATGGATATAGCACATCATAGAAAAAGGAAAGATAATATGACAGATCTACTCTACCATCTCTTTGCTTACTTGCTTCAGGACAGTACCTCTTCCAGAAGTTTGCCAGGTAGTAGTACTCTACTAGACTTTGGGAATCATAGTTTGGGACTTTGGAGCTTCTTTTGAGAGAGAACTATGTTCAGAGTTCAGTTATTACATGTCTGCCACTGTGCCACCAAACTCTATTATTGAGTTATTGTGCTGTTTCCTATAGTTTAATCTTATTGTTCCGATCTTATCTTACAGTTTAATAGTATTTGCTTCTGTAGCTTACAAGTGTAAAGGTCATGTGACATGTCCACTTCATCTGATCCTTTTTAAAAGACTGTAATATTCAATAAGAGTACTCCAACTATAGTGTTTGAATGTGTGTCACATCAATTTTTTAATACTAGATTTTAGTATCTTAATTTTATAAATTGCTCATTTGAAATATATTTTGTCCATTTTGAAACACATCGATCGGGACCACTTTAGAAACATATCTTGTAGTACAAAAATGTAATTTAAATACTTGTATTGTCAGATTCTTTTTAAGTGGTCTCGTTGTACTTAAAAATTGACGAATGATGTTTTCAAAGAATAATTTAGGACTAATTAGAGTTTAGACCCTGAATTTATACCAGCTTAGAGTTTAGGCCTTAACATGTCCAATTAGAAAGTTTAGGCCCTGGATTTTATTTATTTTTTCAATCTTTTCCATTATACCCTCCATTTTATATTTAAAAAAATTATTCTCATGCATTGGGAGGAAGGGTATGATGGGAAAAAAAAAGAAATATTCAGGGTCCAAACTCTCTAATTGGACATGTTAGGGCTCAAACTCTAAGTTGGTATAAAACCCAGGGTCTAAACACTAATTAGCCCAATAATTTATAAAGTAAGGGTGTCAAAATCGAACAGTAAAAAAGATAATGTGCCAAAAATATCTGATCGCTATATTTGAGGGGGTAAATTGCAAAAAAATCCCTCGTTAGATCTACGTCTTTTGCGTAGAAAGAGCCTATTAGAAAAATTTAGCAGTTTGCCCCTCTTTAGATTTCCCGCACGAGCAAAAAGTTTTCTACCTGTTGACCGTTAGAAATGGCCGTTAAGTCCATTTTTAAAAAAAAAAATTTTAGAAAATACCTAAACTATCCCCCCCCCCCTCCCTTTCCTAACCTCCACTACCGCCGGCCAGCCCCCCCTCCTCCTTCCGGCCAGCCCCCTCCTCCCCGTCGGCTAGTCCCCCCTCCTCCCTGTCGGCCTCCTCCTCACCGCCCCCTCCTCCTCACCGCAGGCTAGCCCCCCTCCTCACCGCCCCCTCCCTCCTCCTCCCCGCCAGCCTCCTCCTCCTCTCCAGGCCAGCCCCCCTCCTCCCCGTCCCCCTCTCTCCTTCTCCCCGCCGGCCTCCTCCCTCCCCCTCCTCCTTGCCCCCTCTTCCTCCCCGCCGGCTAGCCCCCCTCCTCCTCCTCACCGCCCCCTCCTCACCGCAGGCCAGCCAACCCCCTCCTCACCGCCTCCTCCCTCCTCCTCCCCAGGCCAGCCTCCCTCCTCCCCGCCCCCCTCCCTCCTCCTCTCCGTCGGCCTCCTCCTCCCCTCCTCCCCCCCCCCCCCCCCCCTCCTCATCCTCCTCCTCTTCCTCCCCGCGTCTCCTCTCCGCCCCTCTCCTCCTCCTCCCCGCACCACCGGAGAGGGGGGGGGGGGGGGGGGGGGGGGTGAGAGAGAGGTAAAATGGTCATTACATATCCCATTAAACACTAGTTAACAGAAAGGGGACAAAATGAGCATATTTTATACTTTTAGGAATGTTAAGAGTATAGAATCTTTTAGTGCAAAAAGCAAAAATTTAACGAGATATTTTTTGCACTTGATCCTATTTGAGGTGACATTAAGATGATTTACCCTTTTTATAAGGTGCATTTACCGACCAAAAATTTTATACTGAGAAATAATTTTTCTGAAATTCTGCATAGGATCATTAAATTATTGATTATTGTAGAAGTTCAAATTGCCAGACAGTCCATTATTTTTATTTATTTTTTAATCAATGAAAATGCCAAAAGTCTGACGTTTTTGCTGCATAAATGCCAACAAGTCTGACTTTTTTTTGTTAAATTTATTTTAATTTACCAATGGTCGATTATACAATGGTAAAATCAAACACGTTGCACTACATCGATCAAATATTGAGCTATAATCTAAGTGAGGAATTTTTTATTTGGCACACAAGCTCTCTTCTCTCATAAGCTTTATAAATTGTTGCAAAATCTAAACATACGAGGGCATGTATGTATCTGACTAATTAACAATGGCTACAGGATAATATGACGGGTTATTAAACCAGTCGTTGGAGGGTGCTGGAGCTGCTCTAAAATGATCCACAACTTCTTGTAAAATAGTTCGTGGATATATAACATGATTTGTCTTGCTTGCACTACAAAAATACTTGCAAAAAAGCAACTGACGCCTGCAATGAACAAAGAATTGTCGCTGACCAGCGACGAATTAACGACTGATTGGTGACGGAAATGTGTATAAAAATATATGTCCATATTTTCGTCGATGGTCCGTCGTTAAAGTGTAAGAATGTGACTAGCAACTCCTTAGCGACGAAACATCTTCGTCACTGTAAGTAAAAATAGCAGTCAAGTCTTTCTCTCCTCATTTCAGTTTTTCACCCAAAAAATCCCCCCATCCCCAATATTTCCTGCCAAAGTGTAAGAAATTGGAAATATGCAATTGCTCCATTCTAGATATATAGTTGAAATTTTGATATTTTTTTAATTTAATATATGAAATAAACATGTAATGAAATCTATTATGGATAAAAAAAATAAAAAAATAAAGTACTTGTATCATCTCAGTGACACGTGTATGCATGTGACACAAGCTATCATCATCTACAACTCCGATGTGTTGGAATCGTTGCTCCTTAAAGTTATACGTTCGGTGGGAAATAGAAGGGGCTCCCCACCAATGTCTATAAGTTTTATCACTTAGTATTGCATAATTTTCACAAAATATGAGCAACACACATTCATAATGAATTAAACTTCTATCTCTTATACAAAACACAAAGATTTTGAATCCTAGGACTGACTGTGCCAAGATAAAGAGTAGTTGGGATTTAATCTTGGTGAATCAACGGTTGTGGGATTTTATGGAGAAGAGTATTATTGGGAGTGGAGTTTTATGGGGAAGAGGATTATTGGGAGTGGGGTTTTATGGGGAATCCAAAGATGGGGATTTAATATTTTGATGGTTGGGATTTAATATTTTGATGGGGCCTCATAATGGTTGTGGATGAGCATTATTGAGAGTGGGATTTTATGGAAAATCCAAAGAATATTTTGATGGGGGCCTTAAAATTATTATTGTTCGTTTAAAATTGGGGGTCCAAGATTTTGAGGGGGAATACCTTAAATGAACCATGCCCTATGGGCACGGGTTATGACTAGTAATTCAATAACTTACTATCAACTATCAATAAAATCAAAAAAGACATGTGCCACGTCCTATGTCTGAAGTCTGAAAGTCCAACCAATAATTAGAGAACGGACACTTGCAAGTGTATTGGCTCTACCACGACTCAAACACAAAGGCTCCCGTTGAATCATTTGTTCTAACTTGAAATGTCGCATAACATGATCAGCTGGATAAAACATGATGTGCTCGTGGTATATGATGTAATACCCTATGGAGACTTAACTGTTGTGTTGTTCTCTGTATCTCAGGAGAATCCTTATGAGGAACATTATAGACTATCAATTGAACCTATTCGATAATTAAAAAAACAGTAAAATAATAAACATAGTAAATTAAGCCAAAAAAATTAAGAATTTTTTTTAGATAATTCACATCCAGGTTGATTATGATTAATCTGGTTTAGATATTCCGTAAGATTATCATGTAGCCATTGTTTAGCCCTCCTAAGCAACAATTTATAGAACTTGTGCGCCCAAAAGAAAACCCTACACACACACACCCCTTCCTTTTCAATGCCATGCTTTTGATTTTGCAGTAAAATCGACTATTGGTGGGAAAAAAACACTAGATAGAGTTCAGTTTTCTGCTGCCAGACCCTATGATGCTTTTATTGGTTCAAAATTAATGAAAATCTCAACTGTGAGTTAGACTTTTCCATTCAAAATTAATGAAAATCTCAACTCTGAGTTAGACTTTTTCCAATTAAATTTTATGAACTTAATTAGGATCCTCCACATAATTAAAAATAATAATAATTCTTTTATGCAAAAGTTTTTTTTTTTTTTTTTTTAGATGTCCTTTTCTCCGGACAACTTTTTCATTTTGTACTATTCCTTCTCCACCCATAGCCTATAAATATTGCAGGCTCACAGTCCTCCTTCTGTATTGACCCAAAACCAAATTTTAACTTGTAACTGTGTTGGTCACACGCTGCATCGTATATCTTTTAGGTCTACTGTTTTCAACTTCTATCATTTTTTTATAAATAAAAAAAATATTACGTTCTCATGGTTCAATACATTAATTTTTCAGGATCTTATGCCTTTTTTTTTGATAACCACAAGGATCACTTGAATTCGACTATAAAAAAATATGTTTGATTCAACAGTAAACTTTGATATTGCATCCTGGAATATGCGGGAGGTGTGTACATCTACCTCCTCTATAAGGTTAACCCAAGTATTAGTATATTCACTAGAATACAACAAAGTCTTTGGAAAGACTTGTGAAATACTTGATTTAGATGGTTCAAGTTGCATGGCAAAAAATGAAAAAAAAAAAATAAAAAAAAAATACAGTTTGACTGTCAATCAGTAAGACATCACCAACAAAACATCCTTACTTTATGAGCACACAATTTCAAGGATGACAAGTACTAGGATTGACCAAACTGTCAATCAAATGTCACAATACCGAGCACTGGTGAAATACCAGTATCAACGAGAATTTGATAAAAAAGACAAATGATAAGAGCTCTATACAAAGTGATTTGTTACGATTTCTACGGACCCGGACTTATTAGCAAGTGTTGTTGGACCGGACCGGACCGGACCGGACCGGACCGGACCGGACCGGACCGGCAGTTGGATAGAGTCTTATCAGATTTTGCCAAAAAATCGATTCATCAAGACTTGAGCCAGAACATTTTAAGAACCGATAAATATTTTTTAAAATCGGAATTTAACAGGTGAACCAGTCAAACTGGTACACAACTAAATCGGCTGATTCTTATTTTTAAAAAAACTAAAAAAAAATATTATCACGTGAGATTTGGACCATTTGATTCTTGGTTTGATTTTCAAAGACCTTATAGTTGTAAAACCAAATCAAAACAAACCTAACATACTAAAAACTAAACCAATTCAAACCAAAAAGTAAATGTTGATATCTTAACTATTTGAACCAAACCAAACCATGAATATTTGAACACTGTTGAACCCCGATCAGACCTGTACCAAAAGTTTTTGGTTCAAAGGTCAGTCCAGTTTTAAAACATTGCTTGTTACCCCAAATCGATATAATAATTCAATCGAACATGTCTGACCTGAATAGAAGAAAGCGATTCAAACAATTGACCCAAAAAATTCAAAATGAAGACTTTTTTATTGTTGTTGTCTTGATGTTGTGTGCAGGGCCGACCCAGGGTAAGCCTGACAAGATTTCAGACTTGGACAACCCCCTATGCTTAGGTTATGGTGTGAATCGGGCCATCTCGCCCCCCGGCCCAGGTCAACCGGGTTTGACCGAATTTGGGCGGGGCCGGGCTTAACCTGGTACAACCTGGAAGAATAATTGAAAAATCCAGCCCGAACCCATGACCCGGTCGGGGCCAGGCCGGCCGAACCGGGCTGGGTTTGGGCTGGCCTTTTTTTTTTTAATTAAAATTTTGAGAAGAAGAAGTTGGTAAGCAATGTATTATTGTTATTATATATAAATGTGCTATAACACTAACCAAAAAAATTGAGAAAAAAAAAGTTGATAAATTTTTATTATTGCCAATATAATTTTATTTGCTATAACAATAAGTAACAAATAAAATTTAAAGTTGCAAGTTGATATTTATTTTGATAAAGTTTGTAATAAAATGTACAAGTATTTTTTTTCTTTTCCGTCGTTCGTCTTTCGTCCACGTTTACTGCTCAGCTCCTCCTTAGTAGTGTCCTCCAATGTAAGAGACAGAAAGTCCAACTCATTGATGTCAGAACTTTCATCTTTTGATTTTGAGTTTGTTTTTCTGCATGAACCCAATCTTTAACCCAGACAAAAACTTCCAAAATATTTGGCAACTCTTCTTGCTTAGCATCCTTAAACCTGCAATAAAATAAGATTTCGATGCTACCGTAGACACCGGGACCATTAGAATCTCACGTGCTATAGAAGGAAGTATATGATATATTTTTTTCATGTCTCTTCCTCCATTCTAAAATTAAAAAATAAGATGAAGAATCATCTTCATCTTCTTCATACAAATTTAAATATAAAGGTAATTCTTGAGTGGGTAGAGAAGATTGTTTTTGTTTCTTCCTTTACAGTACATTTTTAGCATGTGATAATTTAGACATAAATCGTAGCTCTACTACTACCTTGAGCAGTTGTATCGGATCGTCTCGTTACAACATTTTCTTCATATAAAGTAGTTAAAGAATCTAAAAAAATCTCTAATTTCTACTTTAAGTTACCTACATCAACATTCATATTGTCATTAAAAATGGTCTAACAACATAATATGTCATCTAATTTAATCTTAGGATCGAAAACCGAAGCCAAACAATATAGAAGAGGTACATCATCCCAATATTTTTGAAATTTTGTTTCCATTTTGGAAACACCATAATCAAAACCAGAAAATGTTATATATTTAAAAAATAAACGAGACATGTTAATAATTTCTGTTAAAGCTAAAAAAGAACTTGGATAATAAACTCCAGATAAAATACATGTATCATTGTATAACAATTCTAAAATTTCAAAAATATAATTAGCATTTAACTAATTATTTTTAGTAACTTTATAATCAAAACTGGGATTAACATTATAATAATATGTAATAACATCTTTAAATTTAATAGAAGATTTTAACGTTAAATAAGTAGAGTTCCATCTATGTTGTGCATAACAAATTAATCTCCTAAAAGTTATACCATATTGTGCACATAAAATTTTAAAAGCTTGTTGTCTATTTGCAGAAGTGTTCAAACTTTGTAAATATAATATAAGATTTTCTAAATTTGTTTGAAAAAATTGAAGATATTCTTGTAAAATTAAATTAATAATATGACAAGCACATCTAATATGAAAATTTTGTCTTCTACTATAGGCAAAAAATGTGAACTTAAAATATTAATACAAGAAGTGTTACTACTAGTATTATCAAAAGAAATTGAAGCTTCTTTTATTGTGAATATCATATCCACGTAAAAATTGCATTATAGCGTCATCGATTAGACAAATAATGCATTTTGGAATATCTACTTACATTGATTAAGAGTAGTACTTGCATAATCATAATACCAATCACTCTCATCGAATGTAAAATGCTGTTCATCACAAATAATATATTTCGTTAACTCAGTTTTTTACAAGCACTACCAGAATAAGTCATATTAGCGACGCCCAAAAACGTCGCTAAAAAGGATAAAAACGTCGCTAAGTTCAGTTTCCGATGTATTTAGCGACGTTTTATTGTTGTCGCGAAAAGCCTTGTCGCTAACAGGTAAAACGTCGCTAATCGTTGCTCTTACCGACGTTTACCGACACAAAAGTACGTCGGTAATCCTGGAACATTTACCGACGTTCACCGGCACACCGTCGGTAATATAGCGACGTTTGTTACGTCGGTACACGTCGGTAAATTATGGAACTTTTAGCGACGTATTTAGAATACTTTCCGACGTTTACCAATTCCGTTAACGAGGAAAAATCCTGGAACATTTAGCGACGTTTACCGACGCATAAATACGTCGGTAGGCGTCGGTATACCTGCTGACTTACCGACGTTTACCGACGTTTTTCTGCGTTGCTAAACGTCGGTAAACGTCGCTAAATTGTAATAAAATAAAATAAAAATAAATTACAGAATGTCCACAGAATCACATTTTCTCCCTGCAGTTTAATAAATAATAATAAATATACACAGAAGCACATTTTCTCCCTGGATTCGTCGACCTCTTCGGTGGAACACTCAACACCGATAAATCACAACAGTATAACAATCAACACAAACAATACTAAAAATCTACAACCAATATCCAAAGTGCACAACCAACACAAAGTGTATAACAAACACTAAAATATCCAAAGTCTACAACCAATATCCAAAGTGTATAACAATCAACCCCAGTCTACAACCAACCAACCAATATCCAAAGTTTACACAACCAATAATAAAAGTCTACACACAAACAAACAATCAACATAAACAAATACTAAAATATCATCACATCAAACAGTCCTAACTCGGACTACTGCGGATCTGGAGGAGGAGGGGCACCGCCGCGCCTCAAGGATAGAAACATCTCGTACTTCTCCCGTGAAATCGTCACCGATGAAAAAGGTAGTGACCTCGGTGGATTCGGTGTCGATAAAGAAGGCGGAGTCGACGACGATGAAGGCGCACCCGGAGGACAATAACACTCTAACGCTGCTAGTCACTGGTGGTATGATTCCATGGTAGATAACAGCCTCGTACTGCTATCAACCATCGAATCCTGCATCAACGTCAGCCTCTCGCCCATGGACAGCTGTGATGCCTGCAGATCCGTCACGCTGCGCTCTGTCGACGCTCTAAGATCAGTGACGCCCCTCTCTATCCTCTCAGTCATATCCCTGATCTCCATAATGCTGCGGTCAAGCGTATCCAATCGTGCTAGGAGCGCATCATCGTCCGTATGGTGCTACTCCTGGATCCGTCGTAGCAGCTCGTCACGAACAGACTCCACCATCTGCTGGACTCGGGCAGACTCCTGGGAGGGCTGTGGGCCATGCACACTAGCAGGGGAGGTCCTAGAGGACTGTGTCGCAACTAGGGCGCCATAGGATCCCGTACCGTTGTACGTACCCCTGTGGAGACCACCAGCGGCGGTCACCCACAGTTCGTCCTCTGACGGAGCTGGAGCGGACTGCGAGGAAGTACCGGTCTCTCCCGCAGCAGGTGCACTAGCAGCCGTCCGCTCCTTAAGCCGTTGAAACTCGGCCTAGAAAGCATGGATACTCTATAACTTCTAATGTCTAATGTACTTATTATTACTAACTACATGAATATTTATTTGCATACATATTTACTAAGTTATATTAAAACTAACACGAAGTATTAAAATTAATAAATAGAATTGTAATACTTACATAGGCCTTCTCGGCCCTCTCGTCAATAAGCTTCTCGCCCTTCCGATGTGTTGCCAGAAAGACGGTTATCATATTGGCGTCATCACCCCTATTTACCTGTAATTAAATATATCACCTTTTACTAATTTATCGGACTTATATTAAAATAATATTTCTGAAATAAAAAGACATACCAAACGACGAAAATGTTCCGTCATCGGAATCGACCCACCGTACCACTTTAATCCCTGCTTCTTAGCCGCCTTGGCATATTTCTCAGACTTTTTCTTGTACCTTGGCTCATCGAATCGAGTCTTCATCGCAGTCCACTGATCAGGGGTGATCAAACCTTGGATCGGCTTTCCGGTACTATCACGAGTCTTCTGATCATTAATAGTATCGCGGATCAGCTTAGCAGCGACGGCAGAAACATCCCCTCGATCAGCTCGGCCCGGTGCGGTGGATAGAAAAATATAGCCTAGAAGAGTGCAAACCAAATATTTATCAGTTATATACAATATGCATAAATTATATGATTCATGTTAAAAGCAAATATATTTTAACCCTTGAAGCGCGCAAACCAGTAGGCCTTCCTCTCGTCCGGAGCATCAGAGTAGTTTATCCAAGGACCACCATAATTATTCCCCTAATAAGTGGCCTAGGCGTCTCTGTACCGACGGGGGACGATATCTATACAGACATATTATATTCATGAGAAAAGTTAATTTATGATAAACATAGAAAAAAAGGATAAACCAAAACACTTACTTTGTACCGTCAGCCCAGATCTCCGTCCTCGTCTCCTCCGGAGGTGCGCACGCATCATCTGCCTGATACTGGTCGGCCGTCGGCTCAACCTCCTCCTATCTGCTTATCTGTCTCCATCGTCGTATCAGCAGGAGGAACGCTAGACACGGGAGTAGTCTCAGGCCTGGAACTACTCGTCCCAGGAGATACGCCATGTAGCGTCGTGGCAGGCGGAGGTACAGTCCGATACAAAGGAGTACTCGACGACGAGGATCCAGAGCCGGTACCAGTAGGAGGTACCGAAGGAGAACCCCGTCCAGCTGCCAGGTACCAGTAGGAGGTACCGAAGGAGAACCCCGTCCTCCCCCAATCTGACGATCACATGCCAACACGAATACTGGGATCCCGAAAGTTCGAATGGGGTAAAACCGTCGGAGCAGAGACCCAATCTGACATTACGCGGATCAGAAGCAGAATCTGGATACTCTCGATCAAAGTACTTCCATGCTTCTCCATCAGATGGGTGATCCAACACTCCTTCGGTCTGATTTTCGCTTATGCCAACTCATGTTTTCTGCAGTTTCCTTCACCATAAACAACCGCTGCAACCGTGGGATCAACGACAATTAGTAGCATCGAATCGGTAGGCTTTCTTGCACCGACAGACTTTCCTCTACTACTGCCCTTGTAGCGATCAGTACCACAAAATCTGCAGGCGTCTTCATCCTTATCGTCTTTGTAGTACAACATGCACCCGTTGCGACATGTATCGATTTTCTCGTATCCCATCCAGAGCGATCTCACCATCCTCTTAGACCGGTAAAAGTCTTTAGGCAACTTAGCACCCTCAGGCAATATTTCTATAATCAACTCCATAAGTCGGTTGTAGCAATCTTGCGACATGTTAAAATCGGACTTGATGCTCAACAATCTTGTAACCACCTCCAACGGTGAATGATCCTCACAACCAAGATATAATAGAGTCATTGCATTCTCTAGCAACTCCATGAACTTTGCAGCATCAACGTTCGGTGCCTCCTCAGGTGCATCATGATTGTCCGGATCGAAACTAGGCCCCGTCGCATCAAAAACCATGTTCACCAATCCATCATCGTAAGCAGCATGGTTGTGGACATCCACATAAGGCTCATACTCCGATGCTAAAGACACAAGTTCTCCGTATGCGCTCCACTGATAGTAATTTGACGTGAAACCCTTCGAGTATAAATGATATATGACTTCCACTTCTGGATGATATTTCAAGTTACGACATCTCACACACGGACACTTAATTTTGGTACCGTCCATGTACTGAGGGAACGCCTTGGCAAACTGCAGGAACTGCTGTACACCCTCTATGAATTCATCTCGTACACCGCACATGTCATCAGGATGACGGTTGACATCCACGAACGATTTCGCAGATAGTAATTCAGCTCCATATCCATTTGAGGTTAATTCTGTAAGATAGATACATGCACATCGTTGAAACACATGTATATAAATGTATCTATCCTCTTTATCACATAGGGACTAATATTGTTATATTGAGATAAGTCTAGTATGTTACCCTGATAGAAAATAGTTCATGTATTATGGTACCTCTAGTGTAGGTGTCTGGATATCTAAATCGAATGACACAAAGTGGAATAGGACATCTTGAAGATATCATACATACCAATCTAAACTAAAGGTAATGAGAAGTATAATTGGTATAAAAAATTGATCAGTACACAATGTGAACAGGTAAGTAACTAAAGATTTGTACATTAGCCCATATACTAGCTAAATGACTGAACAACATATATTAAGGATTTAGATCCCAAAAGTGTATTGGACAGAACAACATCAAGTAAAGTCATTACTTTAAAATGGTCAGGACAATCTAGAAAAGATTGAATGTATGCTCATGATCCCAATCAACATAGGGACAGAACCACATCTAGTCTGATAGTACAGGAAATGAAGGACAATGTGAAGTTAATCCAACTGATGCCAACATTCAAGGCTCTGATACTGAAGTTTTTAGGGTATCAGTCGACTGCTACCATCTAGGGTGCCTAATACAAAATGGATTGAAACATAATGAAGTTGGGATAGAGCCAAAACACTACTAAAGCAAGTTAGGACTGAACAACATCTAACCACCGGTACCAAGTGTCACCATAACATCTGATACTAGCAATGGCCAAACTCAGAAAGGGATTGTTCATTAGCCTATCCATTAGTTACATAACTGAACTAAAACATAGGTAAAGAATTGACTAATGTCTAAGCTAAGGGCATGATATGCATCTCTGATACACGAGGGTATCAATAATGTAAGCAAAACAGAGGGGGTACAGGTTGTAACTCAAGTGAGGATGCAGGACATGCATCTACTAGACTCGGCTGAAACCTATAGCAGGATTGAGCCACTGTGCACTTAGGGGGTTGTAGGCTGTGATATCTAGTCAAAATTACATATCAAATGCAACTGACTGCACAAGCTAAACAAGCAAAACAGTAAGCAACAAAGGGCATCACCATGAACCCGAGCCTCCCCATGTCCAAATTACATATCAAATCCAACCCAAATAACAAGATACAACCCACACTATAATTACAGTATATTCAACATAATTAACTAATTATAACTGAAATTAAAGCAACAAAAGCCCTAAGAGTCAATGTGTAACATACTAGACTTATCTCAATATAACTACTAGAAAGGAAATTTAATTTAATTTAAAGAAAAGAAAAGTGTCGTGTCCGAAAGAGGAAGATAAGTGTGAAACTAGTCGTGTCCTGTGTCAAAGTGTCGTGACCGAAAGAGGGTTAGGGTTTACCTAGTCGGGGAGGAGCGGGTCGTCGAGGGGGGAGGGGGTCGCCGGTAGGGAGTTGGAGACGGAGGGAGCGGGTCGACGAGGGGGAGCGGGGTCGGCGAGGGGGTCGACGGTGGGAGCAGGGTCGCCAAGCCGAGGGGGGAGGGTCACCGAGGGGGGAGGGGAACGCTGTCACAACCCGCTACCCAAATTGTTTGGGCCGGGCCGAGCCATGTCCAGCCTACGCTTGGTTAAAGCGTAGTAAACTGTTCTAAGTATAGACAATAAATGATCTAAGCTGCTAACAGTTCTAATATCACATTTAAAAAGTTTATCACAACACAACATCTATAAGCGAAAGTAAAATAAGTACAGACTTAATAATACACTTTCAAAGTATCAAACTGGAGACAAGGTCCAGTGACTACAAGATATAGTCTAAACAGTTCAATAACTAAGTCAAAAAATAATCTAAGCGAGACTACCAAGCGAGGTTCTCTGCGGGAACTTCCTCGGGAGCAAAAAGCCTGGTCCTCTGTAGTGGGTCCATAGAAAAGATTACAGAGCAAATCTTCCTCCGAAAGTATGCCTACAACGTTATCCTGTCAGGACGGGAGCAAGTACTGATTCTACAAACTAAACATACTGAGCATGGAATGAAAAAAGATATAATAAATAAGAATCGTGTCATATCTCATGTCGTATCACAATCATGTCATATCACAAATCTATCATGTAAAGGATACATTTCATCATGGCAATATATATTTGTTTTAAAGTTTAAAACTGTAGCATGTACGTGATCGGTAAATAGGTAAATAGGATGTACAATGGTACATATCAATTTTCTGAAGTATACATACATACACTTAACGGCATCGGTGTATATCCATACACAAACGCGGGATCAGACATACGACAAAGTTGCATATAGAATGTAACAGTGCACGGTAAATACATACGGAGAAGGAGGACATGATCACGTACTCTACTAACAGTTTTTCTATAACCCAGATTCTAACATGTGAGAGATACGAGAACAGTATAAAACATGTGAGAGATACGAGAACGGTATAAAAAATGGTTGATACTGAGAGCAGTATAAAGAATGGTAGGTACTTGTGAGCAGTATAAAACATGGTAGGTATTGAGAGCAGTTTAAAGCAAGTGGAAGATCCTGAGTGCAGTATAATTAAAGCATGTTAAAGATCCTGAGAGCGGTATAATTAAAACATGTGAAGCATACGCTAGATATATAGAAACCTGTAAGATATGGTTTTCAGTTTAAATCACTGTATTAACATGGTTCATACGTAATTCATTATCATATGTAGTAAATAAAGTTTGTAGGGGTACTCGCCTCGAGCAAGACAAGAATAAGAATATGGAGATACAAATGTCCGGTGTCCTGTCAAAATGATATACAAACTCAGCCTCTAAGTTGTGATTAAAATTTTACACTAGTCTTGTGATACGACTCCTAACTGGACACTAGCTAAGTGGTGACCTAGCATAAAAGTCCAATGTGGGGTGACACTATATCTAAACCAACACTTAGGGTCCTTAGAAACACAAGGGTCACTTTAGAGTTTCACAAAAACCAAACATAAAAATATATACACTAATAATAATAATAATAATAATAATAATAATAATAATAATAATAATAATAATAATAATAATAATAATAATTTAAGGATGATACACAAGGAAAAGTCTACAGATGTCGTCGGATGATAAAACAAATATCACCAACGTGTCCAGAATGGTCAAATTAGGTAGGATAGCCTACCCATAAGTCCAATTTCGACACAGAGGCAAAATGGTAACTTCGGATCAAAATGATGTCCGTCGTTTGATCCACTTTGCACCGAAAAACGTGTCAGGATAGAAGTCTACAAAACCTAGCAAATTATATGTTCACGAATCCAGAATGATGATACAAACCCAACGGTATATCCGAAATAAAATTTCGATGACCCGATCACAAAATGGTCCGTTGACCTGGATATTGGTATCCGATTTGTACGGAAATGCATGTCGAAGCCAAAGTCCACAAAATCTAACAAAGTATATGTCAACGATTCCAGAATGACGACACAAAATCAACAGTATATCCGAAATTAGATTCCGATGAACCGATCTCAAAATGACACGTTGACCCGGACATTTAGAATCCGATTTATACCGAAATGCGTGCCGGAGCCAATGTCTTCAAAACTCAGCAAATTATATGTCAGCGAGTCCAGAATAACGATACGAACTCAACGATATATCCGGAATTGGATTTCGATGAGTCGATCTCAAAGTGACCCGCTGACTCGAACTGTGGGGCCCGCTTTGCACCGAAATACGCGCCAGGGCCCACGTCCTCTAAATCAAGCAAATTTTATATAAAAACAAGCCAGAACGACGCCACGAGTCTACTGGTGGTGTCAGAAATTGAATCCGGAGTCCCGGGTTCAAAAATGAAATTTTACAAGTACAAATTAAGAATTTGGACGGCCAGTTTTAGCGTCGAATTTGACCAACCAAACGTACTAACAATGAAATGAAACTTAAGGGACAGGAAGAGGGTTATACCAGCTACGCACAGGAACTGGTGGCACGCCAAATGGAGCTGCGACGGCGGAGTTACGAGCTGACGAAGTTGGCTCCGCAAAACTGTCCAAAAATAGTACAATTTAAACGGTCAACTTGGTGGCCGGTTTTGATGTATCAAACGACAAAGTTAACGGACGAAACATGAGGGGAGTGAAGAGCTATATACCAAGATTGTGACGGAGCAAAGAGTTCGTCGATCCAACGGTCTGATCTTTCGAAACACGTGCACGAAGTTGCTACGATGGAACGTTATTTCTGGGTTCAAAACTCGTGCGTCACGACGGGATTCCGTGCGAAACGCACGAATAGCCCGTTTCCCACGTCGGGGACGACGGAGGCGGCAAGGGGACCTCGCCCGAGGCTCGCATGCGGCCGGAGGGGCTCGCTGGCGGCGGATGCTGCTTGCGGCGGCGCGCGCGCGCGGCTGCTGCAGCGCTGCATGCAGCTGCTACTGCCGTGGCTCCTGCTCGCGTTGCTCGGCTGCTGCGGCCGACCAGGGCGGCGGCAGCGTAGCGTCGGGGGACGACGATGGCGGTGGGGGTGCTCGAGGATGGTGGAGAGGGTGAGGATGATGATGGGGATGGTGGTGGTGGTGTTTGTGGAGGTGAGAGTGATGGTTATGGGTATAGGGTGTCTCGAGTAGATCATTCATGAGAAGTTGGTTTGGAGAAAACGATTAGTCTTGTGCTCCTAAATTAAAAGTCATGGTAACGTGCATACGATGATCAAAGATAAAAGTGGGAATTTAATTAATAATTATTTAACGATCAAATGGCCTAAATTGACCCGAAGTTATGCGATGTAAAAAGAGCACAAGGGAATGAGTTTAAGTGGAACATGATATATCAAAACGAAGATAATCTTGTCTACTACAAAACTCATGAAAAGAGTTTCCAGAGATTGGCATCCCTAACACTCCAGAAATCAAAGTCACGAAAAAGTACATTAATGATCAAAACAATTAAATAATAAAATATTTATTAAAAATAATTCATTTAGAAAATTTAATAAACTCTAAAATTCACGGGGCTTACATCCTACCCACCTTATAAGAATTTCGTCCTCGAAATTTAAAATCATCCAGTAGGTCAAACTATAACCTGTAGCTGCTCTGGCTACAATACTCAATCTGCTACCCTTGTGATCATCTCTTCTGTTTCTCTTTACAATCTTTTTAGTTCAGGCTCAACAAAGGTCCTTCTATCATAAACTACGTCATATATCCTTTAGAATCTTTCATACTAATATGGAACCTTTATGTATACCCTAAACTATAGGTCATTCTCTGGGTATGTTTATAAGCCAACAATGCTTAATCATCAACCATATTTCCAACCTCAATTGTAAATACTTGATTTCCTTATCATATCCTAAGTATCCTTATTCTATCAATCCACAAGCCCTTTGCATTAGTTGTCTTCAATCCTTTCCTACAGCTTCTTCTTGAAATTATACGTTCAATACTTATCCTTGGCGTAGACCCTTCTTCTTTTTACTCAATAACTCCTCCGAATATAAATCCTCAATTTCAAACTCCCGATTTATTAATTACCAACGTACATATGTCTTTGCCTTGTTCCTTGTCGTTTTAACTGATATCTTTCCGATCTCATACGCAATATTATATCTCATTCTAACTTATTCTATATCATTCCACATATCGATCTACCCTCTAATCACATATAATTAGCTATAGGTAACCAACCAAAATTCTACAAATGCTAAATCCTCAATTTGTAAATACAGGATTCGGATCCTCAATCCGTAGTCACAACAATATAATATCTCATTATTCTATCTTAGATACCCTATCATCAAGTCATACTATCAATACAATCATTCTTAATGGTTTCCAAGTCTACTATAGTCAGTCACCCATACTTGTCCTATAAGCTTAATCTAACCAATCCCTAGGAAAAGTACTTATCACAATCATACAATAACATTTATAGTTATACTATAGAATCGGTTAACAAGGTTTGGCTATTTCGGTCGTCTATCAAATAGAAGGTAACAAGGCCTAAGACTGGGTCGAGCAATCCATAACAGTGTCCAAACAAGTTAAAGGGTCAAGCAAGATAAAAAAGTTTGTTGAAATATTTCCAGGAATGGTACGAAGACAACGAGATGCATAGGACGTAGTCGGGTAAAACTCGAGAACCATATACCTCCACGATTAGGTCACGTGAAGTTATTGTCAAGTCAGTGTGCATCTGGCTGAAATAACTTCTTTGTTCCGTAATACGACGGATGGCTGCAGTATACAATAGATAATACAGGTTCTTGAACTTATCTGGGCTAAATCCATAAAATATTAATCAAATACACATGGTATGGTTCAAGTAAGATCCGTGAAACATATGTAACCCTGATGCCGTCATCTGAAGTCCTGCATCGCCAGTATTTCTCTGGCCGCAAAACTCTCGATTCCGTAATACAAGGTTAAAATCTACTTTCTCGAACCTTCCTTGGATCAATCTATAAGGTGTTTCCAACAATTACCGAGAAGGATGAGAAGAATTACCCAAGAGGTTAACGAAGAAGAGTTTAGTCAAGTCATGGGAAAGATGGAACACAAAAAATAATTATGTCTTAAAAGATAATCGTGAAAGCAATCCTATTGGAGAGTCCTAGAGAACTTGTAATCCTAGTTGTGGATGTTGATAGAATAGAGTTAATCAAGACAGGAAAGAATGATGATAAGAATTTATTCTTGCTCATTCGGTCATAACGAAGTGAACCAAGTTGAGATATGATCTGATAACCATACACGTCTTCCTGAAATCATGTTGCCAGAATTTTTGCCACACCAGTAAGCTTAGATGCAATAAACGATAGAGTCATAACTATGATATACACCCTATAATCATGTTATCTAGAATCCTCGTCACGCCAACCGGTATGGCTGCGAGAAAATCTAAATTCCATAACTAAGATAAGTATACCCAAAATTAGGCCCTATGTTTTTGTCATACCAGCTAATATGGCTACGATAAATTCTAAACTCCATAAATAAAGCAGACATTTACCTTATCAGGATATATCACAATTCAATCCACAAAATTTATCACGATGCAAGATCAAAATCAATAACAAAAATTAGAAATCAATTTCAACAACGAATTAAGGAAGAGCAAATGAAAACAAGTGAAAACAGATTTCGAGATAAGATTAGAGTGAGATCCTCAGGGGTCATCCCAAGGGTACTATCCTGGTCAAAATTGTAACCCACTGAATTTCAAGCAAGATACTAAATATAGTTAACGGTCCTATGCTGTGATGAATTTTCCTATGTTGCAATCCTAGATATCCTCTAGGGGTTCTAGTTGTTTTCCCTAGTGTTAACAAGTTGTCCTAAGATCCTAGTTGCAGGCATGCTTGGTACAATAACGTAACCAAATAACTTAAGTCTGGACCTGCATGGGCCACCACTAAAAACATGTCACGACCCGCTACCCAAATTATTGGGCCGGGCCGAGCCATGTCCAGACTACGCTTGGTTAAAGCGTAGTAAGCTATTCTAAGTATAGACAATAAAGGATCTAAGCTGCTAACAATTCTAATATCACATTTAAAAGGTTCATCATAACACAACATCAATAAGCGAAAGTAAAATAAGTACAGACTTAATAATACACTTCCAAAGTATCAAACTGGAGACAAGGTCCAGTGACTACAAGATATAGTCTAAACAGTTCAATAACTAAGTCAAAAAAAATAATCTAAGCGAGACTACCAAGCGAGGTTCCCTGCGGGGACTTCCTCGGGAGCAAAAAGCCTGGTCCTCTGTAGTGGGTCCATAGAAAAGATCACAGAGCAAATCTTCCTCCGAAAGTATGCCTACAACGTTATCCTGTCAGGATGGGAGCAAGTACCGATTCTACAAACTAAACATACTGAGCATGGAATAAAAAGAGATGTAATAAATAAGAATCGTGCCATATCTCATGTTGTATCACAATCATGTCATATCAAAAATCTATTATGTAAATGATACATTTCATCATGGAAATATATGATTGTTTTAAAGTTTAAAACTGTAGCATATACGTGATCGGTCAATAGGTAAATAGGATGTACAGTGGTACATATCAATTTTCTGAAGTGTACATACGTACACTTAACGGCATCGGTGTATATCCATACACAAACGCGAGATCAGACATACGACAAAGTTGCATATAGAATGTAACAGTGCACGGTAGATACATACGGAGAAGGGGGGCATGATCACGTACTCTACTAACAGTTTCCCCATAACCCAGATTCTAAAATGTGAGAGATACGAGAACAGTATAAAACATGTGAGAGATACGAGAACGGTATAAAACATGGTGGATACTGAGAGCAGTATAAAGCATGGTAGATACTTGTGAGCAGTATAAAATATGGTAGGTATTGAGAGCAGTTTAAAGCATGTGGAAGATCCTGAGTGCAGTATAATTAAAGCATGTTAAAGATCCTGAGAGCAGTATAATTAAAACATGTGAAGCATACGCTAGATATATAGAAACCTGTAAGATATGGTTTTCAGTTTAAATCACTGTATTAACATGGTTCATATGTAATTCATTATCATATGCAGTAAATAAAGTTTGTAGGGGTACTCGCCTCGAGCAAGACAAAAATAAGAATATGGAGATACAGATGTCCGGTGTCCTGTCAAAATGATATACAAACTCAGCTTCTAATTTATGATTAAGATTTTACACTAGTGGTGTGACACGACTCCTAACTGGACACTAGCTAAGTGGTGACCTAGCATAAAAGTCCAATGTAGGGTGACACTATATCTAAACCAACACTTAGGGTCCTTAGAAACACAAGGGTCACTTTAGAGTTTCACAAAAACCAAACATATAAATATATAATAATAATAATAATAATAATAATAATAATAATAATAATAATAATAATAATAATAATAATAATAATAATAATAATAATAATAATAATAATTTAAGGATGATACACAAGGAAAAATCTACAGATGTCGTCGGATGATAAAACAAATATCACAAACGTGTCCAGAATGGTCAAATTAGCTATGATAGCCTACCCATAAGTCTAATTTGGACACAGGAACAAAATGGTAATTTCGGGTCAAAATGATGTCCGTCGTTGGACCCACTTTGTACCAAAAAATGTGTCGGGATAAAAGTCTACAAAACCTAGCAAATAATATGTCCACGAATCCAGAATGATGATACGAACCCAACGGTATGTCCGAAATGAAATTCCGATGACCCGATCACAAAATGGTCCGTTGACCTGGATATTGGCATCCGATTTGTACGGAAATGTGTGTCAAAGCCAAAGTCCACAAAATCTGACAAAGTATATGTCAACGAGTCCAGAATGATGACACAAACTCAACGGTATATCCGGAATTGGATTCCGATGAACCGATCTCAAAATAACACGTTGACCCGGATATTTGGAATCTAGTTTGCACCGAAATACGTGCCGGAGCCAATGTCTTCAAAACTTAGCAAATTATATGTCAGCGAGTCCAGAATGACGATACGAACTCAATGGTATATCCAAAATTGGATTCCGATGAGCCGATGTCAAAGTGACCCGTTGACTCGAACTGTGGGGCCCACTTTGTACCGAAATACGTGCCAGGGCCCACGTCCTCCAAATCAAACAAACTTTATATGAAAATATGCCAGAACGACGCCACGAGTCTACTGGTGGTGTCAGAAATTGAATCCGGAGTTTCGGGTTCAAAAATAGAATTTTACAAGTACAAAATTAAGAATTCGGACGGCCAACTTTGGCGTCGAATTTGACCAACCAAACGTGCTCACAATAAAACAAACTTAAGGGGCAGAAAGAGGGTTATACCAGCTACGCACAGGAATTAGTGGCACGCCAAATGGAGGAGCGACGGCGGAGTTACGAGCTGACGAAGTTGGCTCCGTAAAACTGTCCAAAAATAGTACAATTTAAACGGTCAACTTGGTGGCCGGTTTTGATGTATCAAACAAAAAAATTAACGGACAAAAGTTGAGGGGAGTGAAGAGCTATATACCGAGATTGTGACGGAGAAAAGAGTTCGCCGATCCAACAGTCGGATCTCTCGAAAAACGTGTACGAAGTTGCTGCGATGGAACGTCATTTCTGGGTTCAAAACTCGCGCATCACGACGGGATTCCATGCGAAACGCACGAATAGCTCATTTCGCATATCGGGGACGACGGAGGCGGCAAGGGGGACCTTGCCCGAGGCTCGCGCGCGACCGGGAGGGCTCGCCTTCGGCGGCTGCTGCTCGCGGCGGCACGCGCGCGTGCGGCTGCTGCTGCAGCGCTGCATGCAGCTGCTACTGCCACGGCTGCTGCTCGTATTGCTCAGCTGCTGCGGTCGGCCAGGGCGGCTGCGGCGCAGTGCCCGGGCACGGTGACGGCGGTGTGGGTGCTCGTGGATGGTGGAGAGAGTGAGAATGATGATGGGGATGGTGGTGGTGGTGTTTGTGGAGGCGAGAGTGACGGTTATGGGCATAGGGTGTCTCGATTAGATCATTCATGAGAAGTTAGTTTGGAGAAAATGACTAGTCTTGTGCTCCTAAATTAAAAGTCACGGTAACGTGCATACGATGATCAAAGATAAAAGTGGAAATTTAATTAATAATTATTTAACGATCAAATGGCCGAAATTGACCCGAAGTTGCGTGATGCAAAAAGAGCATAAGGGAACGAGTTTAAGTGGGACATGATATATCAAAACGAAGATAATCTTGTCTACTATAAAACTCATGAAAAGAGTTTCCAGAGATTGGCATCCCTGACACTCCAGAAATCAAAGTCACGGAAAAGTACATTAATGATCAAAACAATTAAATAATAAAATATTTATTAAAAATAATTTATTAGAAAATTTAAAATGAACCCTAAAATTCAAGGGGCTGACAAATTCCGAGGGCCGGAGTCGCCGAGGGCTGGGGGGAGGGGTTTCGGTGGTTGGAGTTTCGAAGAGGGGTTTCGAAATAATGGGGGGAAATGAAAACTCAAATGCCCTATATTTTCAACTTAGCGACGTCATTATGCGACGTCGGTAAACGTCGCTATTATTTGCTATTAGCGACGTCATACCATATACGTCGGTACACGTCGCTATTACTAGTCAAATTAGCGACGTTCACCGACTTATCCGTGACGTATATTTTTTTAATACAAAAAGTAGTCGTAATACGTCGCTGAAAGTCGCTAATAGTGACGTTTTGTGACTTATTATAGTTACGTCGCTAAATTATTAAATTATAGCGACGTTTCTGTAAAGCATCGCTAAATACGTCGCTAACATGACTTATTCTGGTAGTGAAGGATCAGAATAAGTCAGGTTACCTATAAAAGATACTTGAGGACCGGTGCTTATCTGTGTTTGTGTTGCATGTAGTGTGTCATTGCCATAACATTTTTTATAGTATTTTTTAACTGGAAATTGCTGAGAAACCCAATTTCGGAGTTGGGTTGTATGAAAAACTCACCCGCAGGATGGGTTTTATGAAATGCCCAGAATTATACAATTCCACGTCAAATATTCAAAGATTCCCTTTAGATGTTCTGTATTTACAAAATTAATACCATAACTACCCCTCCGCACAAACTCAGATCTGGATTGCGATTCTCTTATTCTTCTTCTTCTTCACGAGAGATCTAAATTCCATTGCTCTCATCTTTAGCAGAGATCGCAAAGATCGTTTGTAGTTCACCATGCTTTTTTTTTCAGTTGAACTTCGATCATCGCTCATCTTCTTCTTCTTCTTTTTCTTCTCCGACAATTAGGTCAATTATGGAGAGAAGATCTTCTTCTTCTTTTCCATAAGAGTGAGCATCGTTTTGAAAGAAGAACGAAAACTCTTGAATCTTTATTCATGTCAAATTTCTTTTCACAAAACAAAAAAAAACGAAAAAATTAGGTTTCTGTTAACTGTTCTCCGTCGATATCACACGAAAAATAGTCATTCTCCTGCATTTTTAACAAGGAGAATGTCATTCTCCATGTTGAATGGCATTCTCCGTGTTTCTAACACGGAGAATGGCCATTCTCCTGTGTTTTAACATTTGAATAACCATTCTCCGTGTCATTTAACACGGAGAATGTCATTCTCTGTGTTATTTAGTGTCACGCCCCAGAACCAGAATACTGGAGAGCGGGGGCGAACATAGCCAGCTACGTATATTGAAATAAAGTCCATCTCGCTATACGGTCACGGCTGTCTAGATATGAGGGTTTACTACAAGCCAACGGTCTCTTAAGGTCAAGCCTATTGTCTCAATCTTAAGCAAGTAATATACTTACAAGATGTTTGACCACCAAATATATAATAAAAGGCGTCCCAAATATTACATATCAGCTGATCATGAAGCTAGTCGTACAAAATACAAGGACTAGCAGGAGTTAAGTCATACATGATCAACCCTAGGATTTGTTAATCATGTTTACAGCCCGTAGGCAGACAGTAAGTAAAATGCATTGAGCTAACAGGTGCTCGTCGGCTAAACGCCTCAAAAGAATAAGTTTACAATAGAGTGAGCGAAACAAAATAGAAAACCCACTCGTAGCCCGGGTTCCTTCTAGTCGCCACCATCGGGCTGAAGGTTCGGTAGATCCTCGGGTGCTGCTCCGAAATCTGGCTACACAAAACCAACTGGGTTAAACTCCAGAAAGAGCAAGTGCCACAAGGGAGGCCACGAAATAAGAACAAAAGCCAGCATATCGGAACATAAAATAATGAAAGAAAAGTACAAGTAAGTAAAGAGAACAACAGGGTAATAAATGACTAGAGACGTGGAACCATTCCGGGAACCAGGTTACAACCCGTAAACCAAACAAGGACCGGGGTTGTAACCCTTCGCCTGAATAACACTCTGTCTCTACCCATTTATTGTTAAGATAAGTAAAACAATCATGTACAGGAGTGCCAAGTACAGGGACTAGACCAGACTTAGACAGGGCTAAACAACATCCATTTACAAGCGGCCAAGCAATACTATGGCTTACTACTTTAACTAACTAGGGTTATCATAAGCCTAATTACTAACAAGATACAAGTGAGAATTTCTCAGTCCCAAGCCCTGCAGACTATCCTGTTATCCTTCCGCGGGTTGAGAGTATGGTTGGGTACATCGCCCAGGAGACGATATACCCTTAGGTGACTTAGAGGGTGCAACACATGACAGTGTGCTGGAAATGTGCTCTACTCGTCGGCAAGCTACAAGTCCAATGAAGGCGCCCAGATAACGAGATTGCCTGTGACTGAAAACTCACCATGAACTATAGTTTGATCTATTCATTAGCCTAATCCATATTCAGTGCGAATCCCTGACCGTGGGAACCAGGGAGTCACGTCCTAGACATGATGCAAGACAAGACAGGTGGATTTCACAAGCAAGCAAGCAGGAACACCCACGATGTCAGAGTCAAGTTACGAGAGTCAAGTTACAAGAGTCAAATTAGCCGTCGCAACAGCATCAAGTCAAGTCAGGTTACAAGTTACAAGCTAAGTCAAGTCAAGTTACAAGTTACAAGTTACAAGTTACAAGTCAAGAGTGCGCCGCCACGGGCCACTATCAAGTTATCAGGTTACAAGTCAAGAATGCACCCCATCGGGTCATTTTCCAGAAAATCAGAAAGTACTAGGATCATAAATTACAGAAATCACGAAAACCGTACTAGTCATAGCAATTACTGAAAATCGTGTCAGGTCGTGTTGGGTCAAAGTAGTCGTGCTGTGTGGAACAAGACCTCAAAACCCAATCCACAAAAGAGAAGCCAAGTGTCACTCTCCGTTCCCGGAATGCGTATTTTTATAGATGTACAACTCATGTGTATTTATCATGTATTATTCTGTATTTAAATTCCTTTAGTTTCATGTTAATTAATTATCTGCTCTTTAAATTTTCATGTTAATTTTATTTCTGCAATTTTATTTCTGCAATTATATTTCTGCAATTTTATTATCTGCATTTTATTCCTGTATTTTATTTTCTGCTTTTACCTCCTTATGTTGCTTTCGGGTTTGGCCTTGGATGACTCCCCTTAAACCCGGCCCATTAGCTCCCACCTACCACCACTCTTCCTATTTAAAGCTTCCATCTCTTTCTCTCTCCCCATTACTTCTTCTTCTTCCTCTCATTACTCTCCACCACCTACCAGCAGCAGGAGAAGGCAAGTGCAATCTTGCTTCTTGCTTGGAGAACCATTTTTGTGGTTCATTTCCCTTCCTCTCATGATTTTGAGAGTGATTAGTTCTTAACGTTTTCGATTTCTGTACCTGGTTTCTCCTAGATCTAATTTGTTATTCTCGGTTGTCATGGGTTTTTGATCTCCCAACTTTGCGTGTATTTCTCTGGCACTAGAGCGAAGGCTCCATAGGACTTGGAGTTTGGGAGATGTTTCACGCACACGTTCTTACGTGCTCGCGTGAAACATCAGCCCAGTCACGCACACGTCTTTACGTGTTTGCGTGTATTTTCAGTCACGCTCGCGTTTGCGTGCGTGTATTTTCAGTCACACTCGCGTTTGCGTGTGTGTATTTTTAGTCACGCTCATGTCTGTGCGTGTCTGCGTGACTTTTGAGTTACATTCACTCTGTGAGTGTCTGCGTGACTTTTGAGTTACGTCCACTCTGTGCGTGTCTACGTGACTTTTGAGTTACGTTCACACTGTGCGTGTCTGCGTGACTTTTGAGTTACGTCCACTCTGTGCGTGCGTATATTTTTAGTCACGCTCGCGTTTGCGTGCGTGTATTTTCAGTCACGCTCGCGTTTTCTGCGTGAATTTTGAGTCACGCTCCTGTCTTTGTACTGCGTGCGTGACTTTTCATGCTTCTGTCACTGAGCTTGTGTGCGTGACTTTTGGCGTGCGTGACTTTTAGCGTGCGTGACTTTTCAGCCTCACGCTGAGCGTGCGTGCGTGAATCACTTGTCACGCTTCACTTTTCACGCTCACGCTTACCAGAGTGTACTCCTTTTACGCTCACTCCTTCATGCCGGACTTGGCGTACTTTTTACACACACGATTCTTGTGTGACTTTTAGACTTAGCTTAGACTTGTTGGCGAGACTTCCCGACCTGGGTGTTTTATAACTTATTCATTTAATGTTTGCATAATAATTCTCCTATTATATCCTTACGTCTTTTATGAACTTGTTAAGCTTAGCATGTTAATGATTGTGTAGTAAGTACCCTGTGGCTTGATTGATTCATGATACCCAGTGAGACTGGAACTTGACCTCGAGAGTTATAGACTCGACCCTATTTAATGCTAATTGACTTTTATGCCTTGTCACCATTAATGACGATGGTTATCTTAACTAATTGATCATGCGTTCTTAGTTGGAACTAAGAGACTGGCTAGTCGTCTTATTGAAATGAATGAATGAGACACGTTCATGTTATGAACTATTACAATCGACTGGCTGATCCCGAATATTGACATACATGCACATGCAAGCTTCAATCTACTTATTTAATTATTTATTTATTTATTTTCTACAGAGAAGCATGTATACTTTATGGTCAAGGCATGATTACCGTGGTTAGATTTGATTGTTGCATTACGCTATGTAAGACCTGCAACCTAGCCGCACTGGAATCGTTGTAGAGTTGCGTATATCGTACCCCGTACGAAGGTACTCATTTGAATGACCATGATCCACGGCATGGGATTTTACTCAATGTAGGGACTATTAAGTTAAATAAAATAATGATTGCATGGAGAGAATGGATTCTCGAGTTCTTACATGGCAGCCCCTTGGGACGAGTAGTACCCGACGGGCCGGCTGGTTCCTACAGATACTGTAAATCTGCCACACGGGCAGGGAACAGTATCTGCTTTTATTATTATTGTATATTGTATATTGACGGACGTCCTGCTAGGACTCGTCTAATTCATGCATGGCGCACATGATTGACTGGATAGACTAGCCTTGCTCGCACATAGTAAGAACTGAGGAATCTTTATTGCATTATTCCAGGATAACTTGGGACTCAAAATAGCAAGCCGTAGAATTTGATTGGCCGTTCAAAATGATTTGTTTGTGTACTGTACTACTCTGTTACCTAACTGGGATAATCAGAATGTCAGGACATGACGGGCCAACTTCTGTCCTTGTTTGGTTGAGAGCTTGGTTCGAAGTGTCGTGATGTGATGTGAATCCTAGTAGCAAGCAGAGATCTATTATTATATTCTTTTACTTACTGGTTTATGTCTTTCATATCGTCCTTCCTTGTGGTACTTGCTATTAGAGGTCTAACCTCTCTGGTTTTGCATGGCCAGATTTAGAGCCGGTTCCCGAGGACTCAGCGTACTTCTACCTCCAGGATGGTCAATACTAGAGGAATGATTGCAGGAGGACTCGAGTGGGTTCCTTACTTCACCGCTCGTTTTGTTATTTACCTTTATACTTAGCCGTTTGGCACCGACATGTTGGTCGGATTGTCTTGTACTTACTTTTATATAGTTGTAATTAAGTCAGACTGCAGCTGATAACAATTGTGTATACTTGCTATATCATCTGGCTATATTTTGTAAAGCCAGATCTCAAGGACATTTTGACTAAGCGTTTGGGATGCCTTACTGCTTTATCTTACATGTTCTCTATTTATGCTTCTTGCTTGAATGATTGAGACAATAGATGGGTAATGACCATAGTAAGACTCTTATGTAGTATGCACCCCCTCGTCTGGTTAGACAGCATTGATCGTATTATACGGTATTCATCTACCCGTAATACGTAGCTGGCTGAGTCATTCCCCCGCTCTCCAGTATTCTGGTTCTGGGGCGTGACAAGATTTTAGTGGTGGCCCATGCAGGTCTGATTTCAGACTTGTGGGGTGTTTTGATTTATAGGATGTCTCAATCACACATGTTTCCCCTTGATCTCCTGATTCGTTATTCTCAACTCTTGCTTGACATTCCGGTATCCTTTGACTTCATTGATCCTTCATGTCCGGTCGTTTGATTGTTTTCTTGTCCCTTTTCTTAGGGGCACTTCGTCCGCATCGGTCAGAGCTGGGCAGCAACAATAAGGGCAACATGGGCAACATGACCAGGTTGGTCAGCAACAAGGGCCAGTCTCACTTTAGGAGACTATCCAGGAAGAAGTGATAGTAGAACCAGCAGTTGGACCGCAGTATCCGGATATTCCAAACCCACCCATAGTTCCACCTACCCCTGTGGAAGTGGACACACCAGCCCTTCTGGAGATCATGAGAGGAATGATGGCTGCTCAGCAACATCAAATGTTGGCCCAGCAGCGTATGCACACTCAGCTACAAGAGCAGAATGTGTTGCTCAACCAAGGATTACAGACGGCTTTGGAA
Source organism: Iris pallida (assembly GCA_029216955.1). Classification (NCBI taxonomy): domain Eukaryota; kingdom Viridiplantae; phylum Streptophyta; class Magnoliopsida; order Asparagales; family Iridaceae; genus Iris; species Iris pallida. Next base: position 3,079,564 of record JANAVB010039816.1, on the reverse strand, counting down.
AGAGGAATGAGGGCTGATTCAGGAGCATCAGCCAGGTTTTGCAAGTACAACCCCCGCCGTTTCGAGGGCACGGAGGATGCCATCTCAACAGATGCATGGCTTAAGGATATGGAGGCTATTCTGACAGCGGCTAAGGTACCGGCAGAAGAACGTGTAGATCTAGTGAAGTTGTTACTTCAGGATCTCGTACGTGATTGGTGGGAATCAGAGGAAGTAGGCATCAGACGTCATGTAGCTTGGGACGATTTTACTGCTAGATTCAAGACCAAGTACTATGGAGTTGTGGCGCAGTTTGAGCTACAACAGAAGTTTATCAACCTCAGGCAGGCCGGCAAGACGGTAGATGCTTATGCAGCGGAGTTCTGCAGATTGAGTAGATTCGCCCCAGAGATGGTAGCAACAGAGTGCCATAGGGCCATGAGGTTTCAGCAAGGGTTTCATCTCGAGCTCTTGCAATTGATAGAGGGGCACAACTACCAGACTTTTGATGAGATATTGACGGCAACTCGAAGGCATGAGCTCACCATTCAGAGGCTTGCGACAAGGACTGGGGGTCAGAAGAGATCCCACAGTCAGATTGAAGGAGGAGGGAGAGCAGCGCCCCGAACAACAGCACCATCCACTGGCATTCGTATCCACGATATGGCGATACGAGGACCAGCACCAACCAGACAGCAGCAGCAACAGCAACAGAGGAAGAACCAGCAACCCCCGATGGGCTGCACTTATTATGGAAAGATGGGACACACTAGAGATGTGTGTCTGACATTAAATGGACTGTGTCTGATATGTGGAAATCCAGACCATCGGGTTACCATATGTTCCATGAATTCGAGGTCAGGAGGACCAGGGCAGCAGTTTCCTGCTCTGCCAGCACCAGGGGTAGGCCAGTATCGAGGACCAGCGGTGGCAGTAAGGCCATTGGCGCAGCGTCTGTTAGTACCACAGGCTCAGATGTTTACAGCAGGGACCGTCGATGCAGCAACACCAGCATAGACCACCCCAGCATCATCAAGGCAGGGGCCAGCAGCAACATCAGGCTAGGCCGTAGCATGGAAATCAGGAAGAAGGTCGAGGGCAAGCATTCACTCTGTCCTTGGAAGAGGTATTGGCATCGGGAGATGTTGTGACAGGTAACATTCTCGTCGCCACATATCCGGCAGTAGCATTGTTTGATTCGGGAGCATCCCATTCATTTATATCTGCACGATTTGTGACACGACTAGGAATGGAGTTCGAGGCATTGCCAGGGAGGTTGAATATACTCACTGGTAATGGGCTCGTAGGAGTTAGTAGAGTTATTTTAGCGTGTAGCGTTGTAGTTTGTGGGCATTCCTTACCCGCCCGATTGATAGAATTTTCTGTTGGAAATTTTGACGTTATCTTAGGCATGGACTGGCTGAAAGACAGTCATGCGACAATAGATTATCGTAGAGGGAGTGTATCTTTTGATATTCCAGGCATGAAGAGATTTACCTTAGTCAGAACAGAGGCAACTCAGCAAGAACAGGGAGTAGTAACGGCAATGGAGGAAGTTCAGATTCCGAAGGTAGTTGAAGAGTTTTTGGACGTATTTCCTGAAGAACTTCCAGGTCTACCACCAGTTAGAGATATTGAGTTCAGTATAGAATTGGCACCAGGAACTAAACCAATATCAGATCGAGTTTACAGAATGGCGGATTCAGAGCAGGCCAAGGTATATCAGCACATAGAGGAATTTAAGGAGAAGAAGTTCATCCAAGCTAGCGTATTACCGTGGGCAGCACCAGTAGTACTTGTGGGAAAGAAGGATGGGTCGTCCAGATTATGCATTGACTACAGGAAGCTTAACGCGGCAACAGTGAAGAACAAGTACCCATTACCCAGGATCGACGACTTATTTGATCAGTTGAGCAAAGCCAGAGTTTTCTCCAAGATAGATCTTCGTTCAGGGTACCATCAGGTGAGGGTTCAGAAGGAAGATATCCCTAAGACAGCATTCAGGTCGAAGTATGGGCATTACGAATTTTTAGTAATACCGTTTGGTTTGACCAATGCTCCAGCAATATTCATAGATTTGATGAACCGCATCTTTATGCCATATTTAGACCAGTTTGTCGTTGTGTTTCTTGACGACATTCTCGTATACTCTGCTAGTGAAGAGGAGCATGAAGACCACCTCAGGAAAGTGTTACAGGTTCTGAGAGAGAACCAGTTGTATGCCAAGCTTAGCAAGTGTGAGTTTTGGTCGGATCACATTTCATTTTTGGGACATATCATATCAGGAGCTGGAGTGGCAGTAGATCCCAAGAAGGTAGAAGCAGTAGAGAGTTGGCCAGTACCCAAGACCGTAGCAGATGTGCAGAGTTTCTTGGGATTGGCAGGATATTACAGAAGATTTGTATCAGACTTTGCAAGGCTTTCAGCACCCATGACCCGCTTGACCCGGAAGAATGTGCCATTTGTTTGGTCGACAGAATGTCAGGCATCATTCGAGATTTTGAAGCAGAAGTTGATATCAGCACCTATCCTTACATTGCCAGTTGGGCCCGGAGGTTTTACAGTGTATTGTGATGCGTCAGGTAAAAGACTTGGATGTGTCCTTATGCAACATGGGAAGGTGATAGCGTATGCATCTAGGCAGCTTCGGGACCACGAAAAGAATTACCCAACTCATGATTTGGAGTTAGCAGCAGTAGTATTTGCTCTGAAGCTATGGAGACATTACTTATATGGTGACCGAGTGGAAATATACACAGACCATAAAAGTCTGAAGTACATCTTTACTCAGAAAGAATTAAACATGAGGCAGAGAAGATGGCTGGAGTTGATTAAAGATTATGATATGGAGCTTCAGTATCATCCAGGCAAGGCTAATGTGGTAGCAGACGCTCTCAGCAGGAGAGGCGGCGCATTTATGTTGACAACGCAGAAGCATATCTTAGAAGACCTTCAGGAGATGGGCATTGAAGATATACTTTCTAGTGATGTAGGAGTTCTAACAAGTCTGCAAGTTCAATCCGACTTGGTAGGCAGGATCAAGGCAGCTCAGGCGCAAGACCCAAGGATTCAGAAACTTAGGGCAGAATATGAGTCAGGACTCAGGAAGGAGATGAGGATTCATGAAGATGGTACACTTAGGTTTGGATCACGTCTATGTGTGCCTAGTGGAGATATCAGACAGGAGGTTATGGCAGAAGCTCACAGTTCTCAGTATTCTATTCACCCTGTTGGGACCAAGATGTACCAAGATATCAAGCAACATTTCTGATAGAACGGGATGAAGAGGGAGATAGCTAGATTTATTTCCTGTTGCTTGGTATGTCAGCAAGTGAAGGCAGAACAGCAGAGGCCAGCTGGGCTATTGCAACCGCTTCCTATTCCGGAATAGAAATGGGAGCATATTACAATGGACTTTGTGACCGGTTTACCATGATCGCCAAGTGGTAAGGATGCTATTTGGGTGATAGTGGACCGACTTACAAAGGTAGCACACTTTCTTCCTTTCAGAGTAGGACAATCTACAGAGAAGTTGACAGAGTTGTATATGCAACAGATAGTCAGACAGCATGGAGTCCCTGTCAGTATTGTGTCGAATCGAGATACCCGCTTTACATCACACTTCTGGAAGAGCTTACATCATAGTCTGGGTACCAAGTTAAGGTTTAACACGGCTTACCATCCGCAGACGGATGGGCAATCAGAAAGAACGATTCAGACTTTAGAAGACATGTTGCGAGCTTGTACTCTAGATTTTGGAGGGTCTTGGGAGAGTCACCTGTACTTGGTCGAGTTCTCATACAATAATAGTTATCAGGCCAGTATCCAGATGGCGCCATTCGAAGCATTATATGGTAAGAAGTGCAGGTCACCGCTTGCATGGGATGATATTGGAGAGAGGAAGATGCTAGGCCCGGAAATGATTGTTCAGACGGTTGAAGTAGTTAAAGGAATTAGAGAGCGACTTCGAGTTGTGCAGGACCGGCATCGTCATTGGGCGGACCAGCATCGTAGGCCGTTAGAATTTTCTGTTGGGGACCACGTATTCTTGCGTATCTCACCTACTCGTGGGATCATTAGATTTGGCGTTCGCGGGAAATTGAGTCCGCGGTACGTGGGCCCATTCGTTATTCTTGATCGGATAGGCGATGTTGCTTATCGTTTATCACTCCCACCTTCGTTACGAGAGGTGCATGACATGTTTCATGTATCTCAATTACGTAGCTACGTATCGGACCCAAGCCATGTCTTCGATCATTCTGAGCTGGTTGTTGGTACCAACCAGTCTTACGAGGAACAGCCTGTGTCCATTTTGGACCGAAGAGAGAAGATACTCAAGAATCGAACAATTAGTCTTGTCTGTGTTGCTTGGGGTCATCACTCCTTGGGAGAGTCAACGTGGAAACGTGAGGATGATATCCGATCACGGTATCCACACCTGTTTGACTCACAAGGTATATCTTTTTCTGTATACCTTGATTGTCTTGATTTCTCATGCTTATCGCCTTATGGGTAGAACTACTTGATATCATAGATTGATGGATTTACATATATAGTACTTGCTTTTGATATGGTAACAATGATTGCTTGCTCACTAGAATTGCTTGTATTAGTTTAGCTCTGATCTTTCTATCCGGCTTGGATTTGAAATTTCGAGGACGGAATTTTTCTAAGGTGGGTAGAGATGTCACTCCCCGTTCCCGGAATGCGTATTTTTATAGATGTACAACTCATGTGTATTTATTTAGTATTTATCATGTATTATTCTGTATTTAAATTCCTTTAGTTTCATGTTAATTAATTATCTGCTCTTTAAATTTTTATGTTAATTTTATTTCTGCAATTTTATTTCTGCAATTATATTTCTGCAATTTTATTATCTGCATTTTATTCCTGTATTTTATTTTCTGCTTTTACCTCCTTATGTTGCTTTCGGGTTTGGCCTTGGACGACTCCCCTTAAACCCGGCCCATTAGCTCCCACCTACCACCACTCTTCCTATTTAAAGCTTCCATCTCTTTCTCTCTCCCCATTACTTCTTCTTCTTCCTCTCATTACTCTCCACCACCTACCAGCAGCAGGAGAAGGCAAGTGCAATCTTGCTTCTTGCTTGGAGAACCATTTTTGTGGTTCATTTCCCTTCCTCTCATGATTCTGAGAGTGATTAGTTCTTAACGTTTTCGATTTCTGTGGCTGGTTTCTCCTAGATCTAATTTGTTAGTCTCGGTTGTCATGGGTTTTTGATCTCCCAACTTTGCGTGTATTTCTCTGGCACTGGAGCGAAGGCTCCATAGGACTTGGAGTTTGGGAGATGTTTCACGCACACGTTTTTACGTGCTCGCGTGAAACATCAGCCCAGTCACGCACACGTCTTTACGTGTTTGCGTGTATTTTCAGTCACGCTCGCGTTTGTGTGCGTGTATTTTCAGTCACACTCGCGTTTGCGTGCGTGTATTTTTAGTCACGCTCATGTCTGTGCGTGTCTGCGTGACTTTTGAGTTACGTTCACTCTGTGGGTGTCTGCGTGACTTTTGAGTTACGTCCACTCTGTGCGTGTCTGCGTGACTTTTGAGTTACGTTCACACTGTGCGTGTCTGCGTGACTTTTGAGTTACGTCCACTCTGTGCGTGCGTGTATTTTTAGTCACGCTCGCGTTTGCGTGCGTGTATTTTCAGTCACGCTCGCGTTGTCTGCGTGAATTTTGAGTCACGCTCCTGTCTTTGTACCGCGTGCGTGACTTTTCACGCTTATGTCACTGAGCTTGTGTGCGTGACTTTTGGCGTGCGTGACTTTTAGCGTGCGTGACTTTTCACCCTCACGCTGAGCGTGCGTGCGTGAATCACTTGTCACGCTTCACTTTTCACGCTCACGCTTACCAGAGTGTACTCCTTTTACGCTCACTCCTTTATGTCGGACTTGGCGTACTTTTTACACACACGATTCTTGCGTGACTTTTGGACTTATCTTAGACTTGTTGGCGTGACTTCCCGACCTGGGTGTTTTATAACTTATTCATTTAATGTTTGCATAATAATTCTCCTATTATATCCTTACGTCTTTTATGAACTTGTTAAGCTTAGCATGTTAATGATTGTGTAGTAAGTACCCTGTGGCTTGATTGATTCATGATACCCAGTGAGACTGGAACTTGACCTCGAGAGTTATAGACTCGACCCTATTTAATGCTAATTGACTTTCATGTCTTGTCACCATTAATGACGATGGTTATCTTAACTAATTGATCATGCGTTCCTAGTTGGAACTAAGAGACTGGCTAGTCGTCTTATTGAAATGAATGAATGAGACACGTTCATGTTATGAACTATTGCAATCGACTGGCTGATCCCGAATATTGACATACGTGCACATGCAGGCTTCAATCTACTTATTTAATTATTTATTTATTTATTTTCTACAGAGAAGCATGTATACTTTTTGGTCAAGGCATGATTACCGTGGTTAGATTTGATTGTTGCATTACGCTATGTAAGACCTGCAACCTAGCCGCACTGGTATCGTTGTAGAGTTGCGCATATCGTACCCCGTACGAAGGTACTCATTTGAATAACCATGATCTACGGCATGGGATTTTACTCAACGTAGGGACTATTAAGTTAAATAAAATAATGATTGCATGGAGAGAATAGATTCCCGAGTTCTTACATGGCAGTCCCTTGGGACGAGTAGTACCCGACGGGCCGGCTGGTTCCCACAGATACTGTAAATCTGCCACATGGGCAGGGAACAGTATCTGCTTTTATTATTATTGTATATTGTATATTGACGGGCGTCCTGCTAGGACTCGTCTAATTCATGCATGGCGCACATGATTGACTGGATAGACTAGCCTTGCTCGCACATAGTAAGAACTGAGGAATCTTTATTGCATTATTCCAGGATAACTTGGGACTCAAAATAGCAAGCCGTAGAATTTGATTGGCCGTTCAAAATAATTTATTTGTGTACTGTACTACTCTGTTACCTAACTGGGATAATCAGAATGTCAGGACATGACGGGCCAACTTCTGTCCTTGTTTGGTTGGGAGGTTGGTTCGAAGTGTCGTGATGTGAATCCTAGTAGCAAGCAGAGATCTATTATTATATTCTTTTACTTACTGGTTTATGTCCTTCATATCGTCCTTCCTTGTGGTACTTGCTATTAGAGGTCTAACCTCTCTGGTTTTGTATGGCCAGATTTAGAGCCGGTTCCCGAGGACTCAGCGTACTTCTACCTCCAGGATGGTCAATACTAGAGGAATGATTGCAGGAGGACTCGAGTGGGTTCCTTACTTCACCGCTCGTTTTGTTATTTACCTTTATACTTAGCCGTTTGGCACCGACTTGTTGGTCGGATTGTCTTGTACTTACTTTTACATAGTTGTAATTAAGTCAGACTGCAGCTGATAACAATTGTGTATACTTGCTATATCATCTGGCTATATTTTGTAAAGCCAGATCTCAAGGACATTTTGACTAAGCGTTTGGGACGCCTTACTGCTTTATCTTACATGTTCTCTATTTATGCTTCTTGCTTGAATGATTGAGACAACAGATGGGTAATGACCATAGTAAGACTCTTATGTAGTATGCACCCCCTCGTCTGGTTAGACAGCATTGATCGTATTATACGGTATTCATCTACCCGTAATACGTAGCTGGCTGAGTCATTCCCCCGCTCTCCAGTATTCTGGTTCTGGGGCGTGACACCAAGCTTAAAGAAAATAAACCAAATCAAATCTCCATAAACCATTGGGTTGCGCAGGGTGCCAAGGGGTTGGGTTGCGCAGGGTGAAGTGCGCCAGGGGAACAGGGGAGCAGGGCCGATGGCGCAGGGACCGATGGCGCACGGCCGAGGGCGCATGGGCCGATGGTGCACGGCCGAGGGCGCATGGGCCGATGGCACATGGGCCGATGGTGCAGGGGGAGGATGCGCAGGGGGTCGGTGGCGCATGGACTGGCTTGCGCTAGGTCGGATGGCGCTGGGTTCAGATGGCGCAGGGGGTCGAGTGCGCCAGGGGGCAAGCGCGCTGGGAGCGAGCGCGGTTCGCCAAAGGGCGAGCTGCACGATCAGCACTGCGCTAAAGAGCGCTGGCCGAGGGGGATGCGCGGTTCAGTGCTGCGCTAAAGAGCGCAGACTGAGGTCTTCTTCTCCAGGCCGAGAGGAAGCATCAAGAACACCAAAAATTCAATCTTTCATATCTTGGCCAAATCAAAACCAAATTTAGATTTTCAAAGTTCTAACTTGAGTGAAATTGAATTCTCTTCCACATGGAAGCATCAAAACAAACAAAAATCAAAGTTTGATAGATCAAAACCAAGAATTTTCGAAAAGGGTTAAAACCTAGATCTAGAGAAATGGAAGCTCCAAATCACAAAATGCCAAGTTCTAATGTTGATCACCATGGCCTAATCTAGCTATTGGACAAATAAAATGGGGTTTTCATGTGGTGGCAAGGTGCACTTGCCTATGGAGGTTGGTGGAGGAAGGAAAAAGAAGATGGAGGAAAATGAATGAAAGTAAAGAGGAGAGAGAAAAGTTAGGTGGGATTTAATGGGGGTGGGTGTGTTGTTTTGAGGGTGGAGTATAGCTAAGGTGTTCCTCTTGGGTTAAAATCAAACCAACTCAAACCAAACCAATTAAAACCGAGCCGAGCCGAAACCCAGAATACGAGAAAAACCCAAAATTCCACAAGTCTAGAAAATAAAATACCTGCCAAATCCAATTACGAGTATAAATACGAAATACGGGAAACGGGAGTGACAACTCTACCCACCTTAAAAGAATTCCGTCCTCGAAATTTGATCAAGGAGCTAGAGACTGCCACGACAAGCTATACTAAGCACCAACAACTACACTAAGCAGTTCAATCAAGCAATCATGCATGCAATCAAGGAATGAAGAGCATAAGGCATAAGAAAGACTTTATATCTTACGAGTCAAACAGGTAGGGATATCGCGATCGGATATCATCCTCATGCTCCCATGTTGACTCACCTAGAGAGTGATAACCCCAAGCAACACGGACTAAGTTAATAGTCTTGTTCTTGAGTATCTTTTCTCTCCGGTCCAATATAGACACGGGCTTTTCCTCATACGAAAGGTTGGTACCAACAACCAATTCCGAATGGTCTAGGATATGGCTCAGGTCCGGGATATACCGTCGTAATTGGGACACATGGAATACATCATGCACATCACTTAGCGACGGCGGAAGAGCAAGACGATATGATACATCTCCTACTCGCTCCAGGATATCGAACGACCCTATATACCTAGGACTAAGCTTTCCCCACATGCCAAAGCGAATGACGCCGCGGTTAGGCGAGATCCTAAGGAATACATGGTCGCCGATAGCAAACTCTAAGGGTCGCCGATGAGCATCGGCCCAATGCCGCTGGCGATCTTGGGCTACTCGAAGACGATCTCTGATCCTTCTGACCACTTCAATGGTCTGGGCAATCATCTCTGGACCAAGCATCTGCCTCTCTTCAATATTATCCCATGCTAGCAGGGATCTGTACTTTCTACCATACAGTGCCTCGAACGGTGCCATCTGGATACTGGCCTGGAAACTATTATTGTACGAGAACTCCACCAGATGCAGGTGATCTTCCCACGAACCACCGAAGTCAAGGGTACAAGACCTCAACATGTCTTCAAGAGTCTGGATTGTGCGCTCTGACTGGCCATCTGTCTGCGGATGATAAGCTGAGCTAAACTGGAGATGAGTTCCTAAACTCTCTTGCAGGCTACTCCAAAAGTGTGACGTAAATCTTGAATCTCGGTCCGAGGTGATACTGACTGGTACACCATGAAGCCTGACAATCTGCCTGAGGTACATCTCTGCTAGCTGAGCCGTAGACTGCCCAACTCTGAATGGGAGAAAATGAGCCACCTTCGTGAGCCTGTCAACTATAACCCAAATAACATCTCGACCAGCTGGGGATCTAGGCAATCCAGTCACAAAATCCACGGTCACATGCTCCCATTTCCATTCTGGAATCGGCAAGGGCTGAAGAAGTCCAGCGGGCCTCTGATGTTCAGCTTTAACCTGCTGGCAAACCAAACACCGAGAGACAAACCGAGCTATCTCCCTCTTCATGCCATTCCACCAGAAATGCTGACAAATATCACGGTACATCTTCGTGCCACCGGGATGAATAGAATACTGCGAACTGTGAGCTTCAGCCATGACCTCATGTCTGATATCTCCACTGGGTACACAAAGACGAGTACCGTGCCGAAGTGTACCATCTTCATGAATGCACAACTCTGGTCTTATTTCTGCCTCACATTCTGCTCTAAGTCGCTGCAGCTTGGAATCTGTAGACTGCGCCACCCGGATCCTCTCAACTATGCTGGACTGAACCTGTAGACTAGCCATCAATGCCACGCTGGTTGGAAGAACCACTTCAATTCCCATTTTCTGAAAATCTGCCAATAACTCTGGTTGCGCCGTCAGGAAATAAACTCCGGCTCTCCGGCTCAACGCATCTGCTACAACGTTGGCCTTCCCTGGGTGATACTGCAAATCCACATCGTAGTCCACCAATAGCTCAAGCCATCTTCTTTGCCGCATATTGAGGTCCTTCTGGGTGAAAACATACTTCAGGCTCTTGTGATCAGTAAATATCTCCACTCTATCTCCGTACAAGTAGTGCCTCCACAACTTAAGTACAAACACTACTGCTGCCAGTTCCAAGTCGTGGGTCGGGTAATTCTTCTCATGATCATGAAGTTGACGTGATGCATAAGATATTACCTTTCCATGCTGCATCAAGACACACCCCAATCCTCTGCCTGACGCGTCACAATAAACTGTGAATCCTCCGGTCCCATCTGGAAGTATGAGAATGGGAGCCGTTATTAAACCTCGCTTCAACTTCTCAAATGATTCCTGACACTCTGCTGTCCAAACAAACTGCACATCTTTGCGGGTCAACTGGGTCATCGGCGCTGAAATCCTGGCAAAATTTGAAACGAATCGCCGATAGTAGCCGGCTAATCCAAGGAAGCTACGAACTTCTGCCACTGAGCTGGGTACTGGCCATGACTCGATAGCCACAATCTTCTGGGGATCCACTTCTACTCCTCCTCGAGTAATGATGTAACCCAAGTACGAAATACGATCGAGCCAGAACTCGCATTTACAGAACTTGGCGTACAACTGGTGCTCTCTAAGCGTTTGAAGGACAACTCTGAGATGCTGCTCATGCTCTGCTTCGCTCTTGCTGTAGACCAGGATATCATCTAGGAACATGATCACGAACTGATCCAAGTAAGGCATGAAAATGCGATTCATGAGGTCCATGAATACTGCCGGCGCATTGGTCGCTCCAAAGGGCATAACAAGGAACTCCCAATGTCCATACCTAGATCGAAAAGCTGTCTTCGGGATGTCCTGCTCTCTGACTCTGATCTGGTGGTATCCTGACCGCAAGTCTATCTTCGAAAACACTTAAGCCCCTTTGAGTTGATCAAACAAGTCATCTATCCTCGGGAGAGGGTATCTGTTCTTGATTGTCACTGAGTTCAAGGTACGATAATCTACACATAGCCTGGACGTACCATCCTTCTTTTTCACAAGAAGCATCGGGGCTCCCCAAGGCGATCCACTTGCACGAATGAATCCCTTGGTCCTGAGTTCTTCAATCATCTTGTACAAAATCTCTAACTCTGAAGGCGCCATCCTGTAGACTCGCTCTGATACTGGTGCTGTCCCGGGGATCAAGTCTATAGTAAACTCGATCTCCCGCTCCGGCGGCATTCCTGGAAGTTCCTCTGGGAAGACATCTGAAAATTCTTCAACTATCCGGGGCAACTGCACTGCTGCTACTGCCATCTGCAATACTGGGGAAGACGGTTCCACCGCGCCTCTGGAAAATGAAAACTCTGGCTCGCTTGGAATACTAAAGACAACCCTGCCAACATGGCAGTCTATCCTAGCATACTGGTTCCTCAACCAATCCATGCCTAAGACTACATCATAGTCTGCCATAGGGAACTCTATGAATCTAGCGGGGAACTCCCTACTGCTAACTACGATCCGATACGAGGAAAACACTCGATCTACTCCCACAAGACCATTACCAGTAAGTATATTGAGTCTTACTGATAATGACTCTGGCTTCAATCCTATCCGTGTCGCGAATCGTGCAGACATGAATGAATGCGATGCACCAGAATCAAATAATACCAATGCTAGAGAGGAGTTGGCGAGAATAGTACCTGCCACTACCTCACCTGGTGTAACTTCTTCTTCCATAGCCATTATTATGGCCTGACCTGGTCCTCTAGCTGCGGGTCCCCTCTGCTGGAAACCTCTCTGCCTGCTCTGCACTTGGGCTTGGGTGTACTGCTGCTGGTTCTGTTGATGAAACGCCTGGGCCTGAGGCAACAATAGCCTCGGGTACTGCTGCTGCTGCACAGGTGCTGGTCCCCTAACTGATGGACTGGTTAGGTTGGAAGAGGACGAACTACCCCTATTCGGGCAGGCTCCTATCTTGTGATCTGCCGCTCCATAAGCTAGGCACAATCCTTGCACCCTACGACAATCTGCCACTACATGGCCTGGCTTTCTGCAATGAGAACATCCCACCGCGGAAGTCTGCTTCTGCTTCTGCTGCTGCGGGTACGTCGGGGTCGAATGCTGAACCGACGTCACTGAGGCCGCCCGCCTCGGAGTTCCAATAGTCAAACTCCTAGCTGCCGGGACTGGAGCTGATGATTGATGCATCTGACTATGGGACCGCTTCCTACCTCCGGTCCTATCCATGATCCTCTGGGAGGTATACTCATGCCTCCTAGCTGCTCTCAAAACTGCGTCGAACGTCTGGTGCTCGAACTGCTCGACTGCCAACAAGATCTCCAAATGCAGTCCCTGCTGGAACCGTTGGGCCCTATCAAACTCGGTCGCCACCAAGGTGGGGGCAAACCTACTGAGTCTAGAAAACTCAGATGCATAACTGTCGACTGTTCTGCCTCCTTGCTTCAAGTTGGTAAATCTCGTCTGCAGGTCGTATCAAGCCACAACATCAAAATACTTCGTCTGGAATCTCTCTCTAAACATCGCCCAAGCAATGGGTGCCACTAATTCCATGGCTTGTGCTGCCCACCAACTGCGAGCTAAATCCAGAAACTGTAGGTGTACCACCGCCACCTTCTCATTCTCAGGTGTCCTAGCTGCTTCCAGAACCACCTCGGTATCCTGAAGCAAAGCGTCCGCGGCAATCGCATCCTCGCTGCCGTCGAAGAAGGGAGGGTTCAAGCGCTTGAAGCTGTTGGTCGTGCTGTTCCCTGGATGACCGCCTCTGGTCAAAGCATCTGCCACCGCCTGGTGCAAGACAGCTCATCTGTGGTCTTGAGAAGTTATCAAGGCCCTGATGAGACCTACCAAGGTGCCATCATCCGGCTCGGCAGGCTGAACGGGCTGAACTGGGGGCTCTCCTCCAGTAGGTATAACTCGGAAGGCAACTCCGGAATGCTGAGCTTGATCTCCAGGTTGCTGGTCCACGTGAAGTGCTCCACCTTGCTGATCGACGGGGTCAGGTACAGTACCGCTGAAGAAGACGACACAGGGAAAATAATGAGGAAGGACCAGGACAGATCAACGATACAAGCATATGATCAGGTCAAGATTTTCAGGGATTCAGAGGATATGAATGGAGATCAAGGACGAGTACGGATTGAGGCATCTATTCAGTAAACCCCCACATTTCTTGATTGACAAGACCTGCATGGGCCACCACTTAAACCATGTCACGTCCCAGAACCAGAATACTGGAGAGCGGGGGCGAACATAGCCAGCTACGTATATTGAAATGAAGTCCATCTCGCTATACGGTCACGGCTGTCTAGATATGAGGGTTTACTACAAGCCAACGGTCTCTTAAGGTCAAGCCTATTGTCTCAATCTCAAGCAAGTAATATAGTTACAAGATGTTTGACCACCAAATATATAATAAAAGGCGTCCCAAATATTACATATCAGCTGATCATGAAGCTAGTCGTACAAAATGCAAGGACTAGCAGGAGTTAAGTCATACATGATCAACCCTAGGATTTGTTAATCATGTTTACAGCCCGTAGGCAGACAGTAAGTAAAATGCATTGAGCTAACAGGTGCTCGTCGGCTAAACGCCTCAAAAGAATAAGTTTACAATAGAGTGAGCGAAACAAAATAGAAAATCCACTCGTAGCCCGGGTTCCTTCTAGTCGCCACCATCGGGCTGAAGGTTCGGTAGATCCTCGGGTGCTGCTCCAAAATTTGGCCACACAAAACCAACTGGGTTAAACCCCAGAAAGAGCAAGTGCCACAAGGGAGGCCAAGAAATAAGAACAAAAGCCAGCATATCGGAACATAAAATAATAAAAGAAAAGTACAAGTAAGTAAAGAGAACAACAGGGCAATAAACGACTAGGGACGTGGAACCATTCCGGGAACCAGGTTACAACCCGTAAACCAAACAAGGACCGAGGTTGTAACCCTTCGCCTGAATAACACTCTGTCTCTACCCATTTATTGTTAAGATAAGTAAAACAATCATGTACAGGAGTGCCAAGTACAGGGACTAGACCAAACTTAGACAGGGCTAGACAACATCCATTTACAAGCGGCCAAGCAATACTACGGCTTACTACTTTAACTAACTAGGGTTATCACAAGCCTAATTACTAACAAGATACAAGTGAGAATTTTCCAGTCCCAAGCCCTGCAGACTATCCTGTTATCCTTCCACGGGTTGAGAGTATGGTTGGGTACATCGCCCAGGAGACGATATACCCTTAGGTGACTTAGAGGGTGCAACACATGACAGTGTGCTGGAAATGTGCTCTACTCGTCGGCAAGCTACAAGTCCAATTAAGGCGCCCAGATAACGAGATTGCCTGTGACTGAAAACTCACCATGAACTATAGTTTGATCTATTCATTAGCCTAATCTATATTCAGTGCGAATCCCTGACCGTGGGAACCAGGGAGTCACGTCCTAGACATGATGCAAGACAAGACAGGTGGATTTCACAAGCAAGCAAGCAGGAACACCCACGATGTCAGAGTCAAGTACGAGAGTCAAGTTACAAGAGTCAAGTTAGCCGTCGCAACAGCATCAAGTCAGAGTCAACCCTAGGATTTGTTAATCATGTTTACAGCCCGTAGGCAGACAGTAAGTAAAATGCATCGAGCTAACAGGTGCTCGTCGGCTAAACGCCTCAAAAGAATAAGTTTACAATAGAGTGAGCGAAACAAAATAGAAAACCCACTCGTAGCCCGGGTTCCTTCTAGTCGCCACCATCGGGCTGGAGGTTCGATAGATCCTCGGGTGCTGCTCCGAAATCTGGCCACATAAAACCAGCTGGGTCAAACCCCAGAAAGAGTAAGTGCCACAAAGGAGGCCACGAAATAAGAACAAAAGCCAGCATATCGGAACATAAAATAATGAAAGAAAAGTACAAGTAAGTAAAGAGAACAACAGGACAATAAACGACTAGGGACGTGGAACCATTCCGGGAACCAGGTTACAACCCGTAAACCAAACAAGGACCGGGGTTGTAACCCTTCGCCTGAATAGCACTCTGTCTCTACCCATTTATTGTTAAGATAAGTAAAACAATCATGTACAGGAGTGCCAAGTACAGGGACTAGACCAGACTTAGACAGGGTTAAACAACATCCATTTACAAGCGGCCAAGCAATACTACAGCTTACTACTTTAACTAACTAGGGTTATCACAAGCCTAATTACTAACAAGATGCAAGTGAAAATTTTCCAGTCCCAAGCCCTGCAGACTACCCAGTTATCCTTCCGCGGGTTGAGAGTATGGTTGGGTACATCGCCCAGGAGACGATATACCCTTAGGTGACTTAGAGGGTGCAACACATGACAGTGTGCTGGAAATGTGCTCTACTCGTCGGCAAGCTACAAGTCCAATTAAGGCGCCCAGATAACGAGATTGCCTGTGACTGGAAACTCTCCATGAACTATAGTTTGATCTATTCATTAGCCTAATCCATATTCAGTGCGAATTCCTGACCGTGGGAACCAGGGAGTCACGTCCTAGACATGATGCAAGACAAGACAGGTGAATTTTACAAGCAAGCAAGCAGGAACACCCACGGTGTCAGAGTCAAGTTACGAGAGTCAAGTTACAAGAGTTAAGTTACAAGAGTCAAGTTAGCCGTCGCAATAGCATCAAGTCAAGTCAGGTTACAAGTTACAAGCTAAGTCAAGTCAAGTTACAAGTTACAAGTTACAAGTCAAGAGTGTGCCGCCACGGGCCACTATCATGTTATCTGGTTACAAGTCAAGAATGTACCCCATCGGGTTATTTTCCAGAAAATCAGAAAGTACTAGGATCATAAATTACAGAAATCACGAAAACCGTACTAGTCATAGCAATTACTAAAAATCGTGTCAGGTCGTGTTGGGTCAAGGTAGTCCTGCTGTGTGGAACAAGACCTCAAAACCCAATCCACAAAAGAGAAGCCAAGCTTAAAGAAAATAAACCAAATCAAATCTCCATAAACCATTGGGTTGTGCAGGGTGCCAAGGGGTTGGGTTGCGCAGGGTGAAGTGCGCCAGGGGAACAGGGGAGCAGGGCCGATGGCGTAGGGACCGATGGCGCACGGCCGAGGGCGCATGGGCCGATGGCGCACGGCCGAGGGCGCATGGGCCGATGGCGCATGGGCCGATGGCGCAGGGGGAGGATGCGCAGGGGGTCGGTGGCGTATGGACTGGCTTGCGCTAGGTCGGATGGCGCTGGGTTCAGATGGCGCAGGGGGTCGAGTACGCCAGGGGGCAAGCGCGCTGGGAGCGAGCGCAGTTCGCCAAAGGGCGAGCTGCGCGATCAGCACTGCGCTAAAGAGCGCTGGCCGAGGGGGATGCGCGGTTCAGTGCTGCGCTAAAGAGCGCAGACTGAGGTCTTCTTCTCCAGGCCGAGAGGAAGCATCAAGAACACCAAAAATTCAATCTTTCATATCTTGGCCAAATCAAAACCAAATTTAGATTTTCAAAGTTCTAACTTGAGTGAAATTGAATTCTCTTCCACATGGAAGCATCAAAACAAACAAAAATCAAAGTTTGATAGATCAAAACCAAGAATTTCCGAAAAGGGTTAAAACCTAGATCTAGAGAAATGGAAGCTCCAAATCACAAAATGCCAAGTTCTAATGTTGATCACCATGGCCTAATCTAGCTATTGGACAAATAAAATGGGGTTTTCATGTGGTGGCAAGGTGCACTTGCCTATGGAGGTTGGTGGAGGAAGGAAAAAGAAGATGGAGGAAAATAAATGAAAGTAAAGAGGAGAGAGAAAAGTTAGGTAGGATTTAATAGGGGTGGGTGTGTTGATTTGAGGGTGGAGTATAGCTAAGGTGTTCCTCTTGGGTTAAAATCAAACCAACTCAAACCAAACCAATTAAAACCGAGCCGAGCCGAAACCCAGAATACGAAAAAAACCCAAAATTCCACAAGTACGGAAAATGGGGATGACATTTAGCACGGAGAATGGCCATTCTCCGTGTAATTTAGAAATGGAGAATGCCATTCTCCGTACTAAGTTACACGGAGAATGGTCATTCTCCTACGTTTTAACACTGGGAATAACTATTCTTCGTGTAAATTAACACGGAGAATGTCATTCTCCATTTTAATTAAGACGGAGAATGTCATTCTCCGTTTTATTTAACACGGAGAATGGCATTCTCCGTATTTCTAACACGAAGAATGGCCATTCTCCTGCATTTTAACACTGGAATAACCATTCTTCGTGCTAAATTACACGGAGAATGGCCATTCTCCGTGTAAATTAACACAGAGAATGGCATTCTCCGTTTTATTTAATACGGAGAATGGCATTCTCCGTGTTTCTAATACGGAGAATGGTCATTCTCCTGCGTTTTAACATTGTAATGACCATTCTCCGTGCTAAATTACACGGAGAATGGCCATTCTCCGTGTAAATTAAGACGGAGAATGACCATTCTCCGTGTAATTTAGCATGGAGAATGGCCATTCTCCGTGTAAATTAAGACGGAGAATGCCATTCTCCGTGTTACTAACATAGAGAATGACTATTCTCCGTGTAAATTAAGATGGAGAATGGCAACCCTCATGCAAAATTAACATTTTTCGTATTCTAACACGGAGAATGACCATTCTCCTACATTTTATGGTCAGTTAAAACTTTGAAGGGCCATAACTTTTGACTGGGAGGTCGAAACGAGGCCCGGTTTGTCCCAAAACGAGCGTATCTTCGAGGAGACTAAAAGTAAAAGCTTCTCCGTTAGACGGCCTTCCGAAATTTTAGAATCGCAAAAAAATGATGTTTTGACCTCCGTTTTAGCACTTTTGTCGTTTGTCTCGGTATTTCCGAAATTTTTCGACGAGTTTTTGAAGATTTTTGAGGAGAAAACCTAGATTCGAAAGTGAGCAGCATATGGAAGAAGATGAAGTATCGAAACATTTTTTTTAAGAGTAGTTTCGTGGGTGTTTTCAATAAATTAGAAAGAAGGGCAAAAAGGTCATTCGGAACCCTCTTTATATATTTTTTGCTAATTCTGGGCACGCGATGAAATTTTATTGCGCGGTGGGTTTTTCATAATTTTTTTTTCGTTTTTTGGGCATTTCATAAATTTCCCCATTTTTTAAAGTGCCCATGCCATTAGTTTTTTCTCAATTAAAATTTTTTTTCTACGTTTTTTGCACTGTACACCTTCAGATATTGATTTTTGATCTTTTGGATCTAAATATGTTGTGCCCTCATTATAAGTATCAAACTTTTTTCAAATATCCCCATAAAATTAATTTTTCCTATTTACAACATTAGCAACCATATTTCTAACTTGAGCAAATGACATTTTTGTTGGTGGTACAAAATCATGAATAAGATTATTTTCAAACAAATTAGTATAATAAGAAAATTTTTGTTCCTAATTACCACCATAAGGGTGGTTAGAACCACCAATATCCATATTTTAAAAATAAGAGAAATTTTTTTTATCTACAAACAAAAGAGAAAGAGAGAGGGCGAAGAAAAATCAGAATTTATTTTGTAATATTAAAATTACTTGAAACGTCAACTTGAAGCCTCCAAGAAATTTTGCACAAGTTGAAGCCTCAAGAACACTGCAGTTTGGCCTCCAGAAAGTTGCACTTCAAAACCCAGTTTGTAAGAGAGGGAAAAAATATTTGTTTAATTTTCATAAATTTTGGACTATTTATATATTTTTTTGGGTGCAAAATGACCTATTATATCATTGAAATATAGTTGTTATAAGGGAATATTTTTCGCAAAATGGCCAAAATATTCCTAAAACGGACAAAAAACAGCCTTCAAAATAGGATAATTTAGACTAATTTAGTCTTTCCCTCCAAGGGTCAAAAAAATGTTCCGGTTCAGACCGTGCCTGGACCGGGTCAGTGATCGGACCGGTCTGACCGATTTTTACCGAATATAACCGGACCGCACCACTGCTAAACCGAGCCGGACCGGACTTTCGGGTCGGATCAAATATGGACCCAATCTGGACCCGCGGAGGAGGGGTGGGCTGAGCTGGTCTGGATCATTGATCGGGTCCGGACCAGCCCATACCGGTTTTGACCAGGTCGATCCCGGGACGGGTTAGGAGCCGCTCGGCCCATCTTGCACCTTGATGCTTAGGGTGAGATCACAAGAGATCATGATGGCCGGTGAATCCCTAGGGCCTACCTATAATAAGATTCAATAGAAACCAAAATCAACTCCCCCAAATGAAAATGTAAGTCGAGATAGAAAAATGAAAATATCTTAACTTATAATAAGTTTGATATTTCGTTCTCTCTATCTTAAATAATTAAGAGTAATGTTATTTGTACTTCCAAATTGTTCCTCCAATATATCTCTCCTTATATGGCAGCTGACATGACATGTTAAATAATATTATGTGTCATCTGACATGGCCGATGATATGGCAAATTTTAACCCAAAAAGTTAATTACCCAATTTGTCCATGTTAATTTAATATTGATATTAATATTGACTAATATTAATATTAAAGTTAATTTAATATTAATAAATGTTAATATTAATGTTAATGTTAATATTATTAATATTATAAATATTAACGTTAATATTAATTTTCATGTTAATGTTAATGTTAATGTTAATGTTAATTTTAATTTTAATTTTAAAATTTGTTACGTCAGCTGCCACATCAACATGTCACGTCAACTGCCACGTAAGGAGGTATAATTTGGAGGAATAAATAGTATTATTCAATAATTAAATACATCATTACTAATAAACTCATGTAAATAGAAAAACCACAGGCTCAGGCACCTCCAGGGCTGCCTAGAAGTAAGTTCTGTTGGAATTATTCAATAATTAAGGGGCCACACATGTAAAATTAATTGTGTTTAGGCTATCTAAATAATTAAGCCAAATTAAAGTGGTCTATTTGGAAATTGGCTTAAGGGTATAATTGTCATAGAATTAATGTGTAGATACCGAAGATAATTCTAATTTGATGAGGGGCCAAATTAGAAATGTCAAAACATATAAATATATGTATTCATTAGGGTTATGGTCCCCAACTCATACGGCCACCAAAGAGAAGTATTCTCTTTTTTTCTTCTGCATCCCCATCAACAGAAAGAGAGGGACAAAGGATTCGAATTCACCTTTGTCATTAAGGGTCGTAGCAAGTTGGAAGATCGAACCCCACAAAAGGACAATCGCTTCAAGATCCATCAAGCCTAGCAATGGATTCAGGTACGCTTCCATAATTTAATTTATGTTCTTCATCTCATGAATCGACAGGGCACAATAAAATTTCTAACAAGTGGTATCAGAGCCTACCTGTTTGATTTATGAGATTGAAGTTTCATAAATATTTTTGTTGTTATTCAGAAACCCTAGATTGTTCGATCTAATTTAATTTAGAGTTTATATTATATCGGGTTGGTCTTAGATGGACGGACAAGAAATCTGAGGATATATTATTTATTTATTTATGTCAATATATATTGTTAAGAGGCAACTCCAGATTGCTTTTGTGTGTGTGTGTGTGTATATATATATATATATATATATATATATATATTTGTCCTGGAATATTTATAATAATATATAAAGTTGGTGGTTCCACATTGCGGTGGATTAAGGTTATATAACAGAGGCATCATATTAAGTTATACCATCACTTGTTCTGATCCTGTTGTTCGGACATGTATCCAAACGACAAACAGTATATTTGACTTGGACACGTCCAATTGGTGCCGCCCATGTCGTCCATGTGCTGGTACTATGTGATATTCATGTTAGTATAACTTATGTTTGCATTGTTTGATTATATTCAGCACTTTACACATAGTGGAGTAATTTATTTATTTTCTGTTGTGTTGTACATAATTGGCTTACATAAAGATTGCTGCTATGAATCAATATTTTGTCCTATGTTATTCTATATTTTGATGGTGCAGATGATTGATGATTGGGATTTATGTGATATATTTTTATTAATTAATTGTAGCTACTCTTTTTGCATGATATAGTTGTGGTTCAAGTTTCAAAGTGTCACACCCCAGAACCAGAATACTGGAGAGCGGGGGCGTACATAGCCAGCTACGTATATTAAAGTGCAACCCACCTCGCTATACGGTCACGGCTGTTTAGATACATGAGGGTTTAACTACAAGCCATCAGTCTTCAATGGTCAAGAACAAGCCTATTGTCTCAATCTCAAGCAAGGTAATAACAATTACAAGATGTCAGAACACCAAATATACAATAGTAAGGCGTCCCATACATTACATATTCGGATGATCATGAAGCTAGTCGTATAAAATATCAGGACTAGCAAGAGTTTCAGTCATACATGATCAACCCTAGGATTTGTCAATCATGTTACAGTCCGTAGGCAGACAGTAAATAAAGGTGCAATACGAGCTAACACGTGCTCGCCGGCTAAACGCCTCAAAAGAATAATTTTACAAATAAGTGGGAGGACAAAAAGAAATCCACTCGTTGCCAGGGTTACGCCTGGTGGTCACCATCTGGCTGGAAGACAGGTGGATCCTCTGGTGCTGCTCCGATATCTGGCCATACAAAACCAGCTGGGTCAGACCCCAGAAAGAGCAAGTGCCACAAAGGAGGCTTCACTTAGGAACTAAAACCAGTATATCACAAATAAATAGTAAGGGTAATTAAAAGATACTGATAATAACTGAGATAACAATAGTATATTGAGCACGAAGAAACCATTCAAGTAGCCAGACTGCTACCCTTAAACCAAACAAGGACCGGGGTTGCAATCCTTCGCCTGAATAGAAACCCACCTCAATTACTATTGGTAAGGTAACAAGACAATAAACGAAGAGAGAACACAGAACTGCTCCGGGAGCCAGGTTACAATCCTTAAACCAAACAAGAATCGGGGTTGTAACCCTTCGCCTGAACAGAACTGGACCCCTGATCTTTATTGTTTAGGCCAGTATAAATAATCATGGTATTAAGGTAAGGTAAAACATGACGAACATGGCATGGGGTTGCAATAAGACAATAAACGAAGAGAGGGCATAGAACTGCTCCGGGAGCCAAGTTACAACCCTTAAACCAAACAAGGACCGGGGTTGTAACCCTTCACCTGAACAGAACTGGACCCTCGATCGTTATTGCTAAGGCAAGCATCAATAATCATATCATGTCACAATCCTGCACAGAATCAGGATAAGACTAAGCTGGAATAACTCCATCCAATCAATCACGGCCAATCAAGAGTACGGCTTGATACTTTTAACTAACTAGGGTTATCATAGCCTAGTTACTAGCAAGATGCAATAAGATTATCCCAACAGCCACAAGCCCTGCAGACCATCCGGTTATCCGGGTCGAATGTTCGTTTATGAAGGGTGCACCACATGACTGTGTGCTGGAAATGTGCCCTACTCGTCGGTAGGCTACAAGTCCACGTAATGCACCCAGATAACGGGATTGTCTGTAGCTGGGAATCTCTTCATGACTACTGAATCATTCTAGTTAATTAGCCTTAGTCAATTTCATTAGGTACCCCTGACCGTGGTATTCAGGGATCTCCATCCTAGATATGATGCAAGACAGTACCAGTTTATTTGCACAAACATAATCGCCTACGGTGTCCACGTCTTTCATACTTGTCATGTCAGACTAGCTGTCGTAACAGCATGTCGAGATATATTATGTCAGTTTACTTGTCAAGAGTGCGCCACAACGGGCCACTATCGTGTTCTATTCTTACGTTATCATGAATGAGAGAAACTTGCATAAAATAACTAGTGACATATTCTTGAAGCCGAGAAAAAGATCTACAACTTTCATGTTGGGAGTTGGGAGGAATTCTGGCCATAAATCAGCAAAATAGGACCAAAAAAAACTAAATTAGACACTATGCGACCAAGGGTGGATGGGGGCTCATGCGGCAGTAGATGGGTACCCATCTATGCGGCTGAGTAAGTGGGTACCCATCTATGCGGCTGGGTAAGTGGGTACCCATCTATGCGGCTGGGTAGATGAATCTCATGCGGCTGGGTAAGTGGGTACCCATCTATGCGGCTGAGTAAGTGGGTACCCATCTATGTGGCTGAGTGGATGAATCTCATATGGCTGGGTAAGTGGGTACCCATCTATGCGGCTGAGTAAGTGGGTACCCATCTATGCGGCTGAGTGGATGAATCTCATGCGGCTGGGTAAGTGGGTACCCATCTATGCGGCTGGATGAATCTCATGCGGCTGGGTAAGTGGGTACCCATCTATGCGGCTGAGTAAGTGGGTACCCATCTATGCGGCTGGGTAGATGAATCTCATGCGGCTGGGTAAGTGGGTACCCATCTATGCGGCTGAGTAAGTGGGTACCCATCCATGCGGCTGAGTAGATGAATGTCATGCGGCTGGGTAAGTGGGTACCCATCTATGCGGCTGGGTAGATGAATCTCATGCGGCTAAGTAAGTGGGTACCCATCTATACGGCTGAGTAAGTGGATACCCATCTTCTCCAAAAATCTAAGAAGGACGGCCATGGAACCCATAGCTTCCAAGCTCCATAAAACCTTCATTATAAGTCCAAATTCGAACTTCTATAGGTCAAAATGGGGCAGAATAAAATTCTCTACAATATGGAACCATCAAAACTTTGAAATAACAAGGTTAAGTAGATCAAAACCCAAGAAATCTAAAAATACTCTAAACTTAGATCTACACAAATTGAGCCATGGAAATTAAAAATGCCAAGTACTAAAGTGTTTTAGATTGCTGTGAAGAAGAGAATAGAACAATAAAATTTGTGTTCCTCCATGAAGCAAGATGCACTTGCCTAAACTCTCTCTCTCTCACTCTCCTGGTGGTTGAAGAAGTAATAGTGGAGAAGAAGAAGTAAATGAAGAGAGAGAATGAGGGGAATGGATTAAATAAGAAGGGTGGTGGTAGGTAGGAGGGTTCACATTGGCTCATAATGAACCAAAGTAAACCAAGCCAGCCGAGCCAACCCAAGAATAAACCAGCTAATGAAATACTATAATAAATTAAGCAGGGAGACATGCAATACGGGTCAAATTACGTATATGTATACCAAGATACGCAATACGAACCACAAGCATTACAACTCTACCCACCTTAAAAGAATACCGTCCTCGGAATTTAATTAAGAGGCTAGAGGGACAAGAACAAGCTATACTATCACAGGCAAGCTATACTAGGCAATCAATCAATCAACCAATCAATCATGCAAGCAAGGAATCGAAGACATGAGGCATAAGGAAGACATCATACCTCACAAGTCAAACAGGTCGGGATATCGCGATCGGATATCATCCTCACGCTCCCACGTTGACTCACCCAAAGAGTGATGACCCCAAGCAACTCGGACTAACTTGATAGTCTTATTCTTGAGTGTCTTCTCTCTTCGGTCCAATATAGATACGGGCCTCTCCTCATACGAAAGGTTGGTACCAACAACCAATTCCGAATGATCCAGGATGTGGCTCAGGTCTGGGATATACCGTCACAGTTAGGATACATGGAATACGTCATACACCTCACGTAGCGATGGTAGAAGAGCGAGACGATAGTGTAGGCCTCAAAAATAAAGTCACGCTGAGTTGATCAGAACAAGTCACGCAGAGTGATCCAAGAAGCAGCACAAAAGATACGCTAAGTTCTGCCTGGCCATCTCCTTTAGAAGTCACGCAGAGACAGCTCAGCCATATGTCAGAATCATAATGACTGACAACACAACAGTCGAAGAATGTCTCCTCATATGCCACGTATGCACAGAACTCGAGAGATCACAGCCGTCTTTTGCGTAATTTTCGAAATCTTCCTTAGCAAGACTCACTCTTCACCAAGTTGGCATGACTTTGGGTCTTATCTTCATTTAATGCGGCTGACAATATAATCAATGTCAGAGATTTTGTGTCAGACGAAGCGTGCCAAATCAAGACAGCTGGCAGTTTGCGTGGATTCTGAACCTTCTCCTTCCTCAAAATATTGCGTGACTTTTGAGTTATTCTTCTCAAAACCTGCGTGAATTCTGAAGTATTCTTCTTCAAAGCTTGTGTGGATTTCGCCTTCAACGAGTCTGCGTCAACGAATCTGCGTGGATTTTTGCCTTCAGCAAGTCAGTGTGGATTTCATTTCAACTGGAGTACGTGGCAGCCATGCCACCGATCTCTCTCTCTCGCGTGCCCAGTAACTTGCACACGACCCATGCACTGATGCCATGTGTCCAACAGTTACGGGCCACGTCCAGTAACTACTCACTAACCCTGCGTGTATTTAGAGTCTGCGTGACTTTTCAAGTGCACCAGTGGTGAGGTAGTTATCTTTTCAGTTACTGTTTTGACTCTATAAATAGAGTTCTTTTTCTCATTCATTGTACAGATACATTGATATCTACTGTCAAAATTTTGAGAGCTTTTCTTCTTTGCATAGTCCAAGGGATAAAGCGATCGTCTTCTAGATCGGATTCCTACAGTTGTAATTTTCCCAGAAATACAAAAAATAAAGAGAATTTCTTTATAGAAAACAAATTGGCGACTCTGCTGGGGAAAACCATCTCCTCTTCTGAGATGGCAACAACTCAATGCGACACTTCGTCAATCGGCTCGACGAAGAAGGTGATGACGATCAAATTCGATCAACTCGCCTATGAAGAAATGCAGCGGGCTAAGGGTGGCAAGCCCACTCCAGCCTCCATCATCACTACCAAGTCGAAGGGACACTCTGTCTATGTCCCTAAGAATCAGTTGGCAGTCAATGGTGAAGTCTCTGCCACAGTGTCTGCTCCTAACACTGGCAAGAACTCCACTGCAAGCACGCACACTCTTGTGCGCTCGAAGATGACAGTAACTAAAAATCACGCTGACAGTACTGGCCCCTTAGCCGAATCTGTTCCAGCGTGCAAATTCAACTCTAAAAGTTACGCTGACAGTACTGGCTCCTTAGCCAAATCTGTTCCAGTGTGCAAATTCAATTCTAAAAGTCACGCTGATAGTACTGGCTCCTTAGCCAAATCTATTCCAGTGTGCAATCCCACATTCAAAAGTCACGCTGACAGTACTGGCTCCTTAGCCGAATCTGTTCTAGCGTATAATTCTAAAATCAAAAGTCATGCTAACAGCTCTGGTTCTTTAGCCAAGTCTGTTTTAGCGTGTATTTCATCAGAGAAGAATAGCTCTTTAGTTATCTCTTCTTCTTCACCGAGTTCTACTAGAACTGGGGGTGGTCTTCCACACAAAGTCCCTTCGAAAAGGAATAACTCTTTAGTTGTTTCTTCTGCTCCTGTAGTTTTTACTTCAGGAACAGCTTTGACTGATACTTTTGTTAGTCAAAGGAAAGGAGATGGTCTTTTGACTACTCTTCCTTCTGGACATTCTACGTCTCAAAACTTGAATGAGTCTAAGAAGAAACATTCCTTAATGTCTTCTTCTTTGATTTCTTCAAATTGGGCACAGAATCTGTCCCTTAAAGAGGGTCTGTTACCAACTCCTAATCAAAGGAGTGGTTCAACTCTTCCTTCTCTGTAAATATCCAGATCAATGGAAGGAAAACTCCATGTTTCCAAAACCAATGTGTTACCTTCCATTGATTTAAGAACAAAACTCAGCACTTCTGGTGTTAAGAAACCATACCAATTGGATATGAAGATAAAAGATCCAGATGCAGAGTATGCAAGAAATTATGTGGCTCACATTAATCACTCTTTGTATAATCAAGAGCCATCAAGACCCAAGAACAGGAAGTATACTCCTCAATCTTCACAAACAGATTTACAGGAATATCTTCAACAGAAGAGAAGGAGTAATTCTATATCAAAGGAACATGCTGAATGTGACTTCTATCCAAGAGTCATAATTCAGTGCAGATGTGAATCAACAGTTCAAGACCATGGTGATCATGAATGTGACTTCCAGCCAAGAGTCACAATGCAATACAGATGTCAAAATAAACGACAGTCTGTCTTCAATAGGATTCAGTATGAACCTATGCCTGATGAAGATGAGCCTTTATTTGCCTCTGTCAACATGACTTCTCGGGACACCGGGGGTAGAGTTGATAGTCCAGATGGAGTATATAGAAACACCAGAGCAAGAGTCCTGGCTTCTAGTCAAAGAAATTTGATCCCTGAAATTGATTCTGAATTTCTTGGAGAATCTAACTTCCCACCTCTTCCTACTGGGGGTAATTCTCCTGTAATTGACTTTGATGCACGAAGCAATGATTCAGAACATACAACATCTACTAGTTCATCAATAATCCCTCATACAGTCACGACTTACATGGTTGATGGGAATACTGATGAACCTTCTTCTTCCTTGACTCCTCAAGATCAAAGAATTGCTTCTTTGGAACAGCAAATGAAGTCTATGACTGACATAATAAAGTCGATGTATGAACTCATGACAGCTCAGTTACAAAATCGACAGACTGTATCAGATGCCATACCAGTTGATACTGATATAAGTCCAGTACAAGTTCCTCCAGCAGTACAATCCAATACTCCTGGACCAGCTCAACCAAATCCTAGTCTCTCTGGAGCTGGGGGTAGTGCTTACAATGCTGTTCCTCATCCCAACTATTCTCTACAAGCCACAACTCCATAATCTTCGGGAGTTGTCTCTGAAGAATTGAAGAATCTCAAAACTCAATTCGAGACATTCAAACAGAAGGATGGTTTACAAAGGTTAGGCATCAAACAGCCTTATCCGATAGAATAGAAGCAAGTATCATATCCTCCTAAATACAAGCCTCCTACTATCTCATTCTATGATGGAACCACTTCTCCAAGTCAGTTTATTAATCACTTTGAAGTGATGACTGATCAACTGCAACCAAGTGATGCCCTCCTTACTCGGGTATTTATTGGATGTCTCAAGGGAACGGCTTATGAATGGTATAGGAGTCTCCCAGATGGGAGTATTACCTCATTTGCTGGTTTCAAACAGATGTTTCTTGAAAGGTTCTATGAAGGGCTTAATGACATGACTATGTCTGCTCTTATTAGAATCAAGCAGAAAAATAATGAATCTACAGAGGAATACATTGAACGGTTTCGAAGAGAAGCTCTGAAGATGCCCCTTGGAACTCCTGATGCTGTCACCATTGACACATGCAAATCAAACTTGTTGCCAACCATCAGTATGTGGACAGGGTCCACTCAATTTCAAGATTGGCCTTCCTTCATAGTCAGTGCCAAAGCTGCAGAAATCAGTGCTGAAACCTTCAAAGGTTTAGGAGTGCAGATGACTCCTAAAGAAACAGGACAAGGTGCTAACAATAAAAATAATGCTCGCAAGGGAAAAGAAACTCTTGAAGTTAATCTTCAGAGCAAAGATGCATCAAATGTTCAAACTCCTGCCTCTACAACTCAACAATCAAGAACACCTCGCCCCAAAGAAGAATATTCTTTTGACGACGACGATGTCCTTGATATCTATGAATGTCTGCTGAAAGGTAATAAGATACAATTACCTGAGATCAAGAAACCTGATGAAGCTGGTAAGACAGATCATCCCAAATACTGCCCATATCACAGAATGCTGGGTCATACAATTCGTACATGTTATGTATTGAAAGGAAAGATCCAAGAAATGATTAAATCTGGAGCTATCTCTCTTACTCCAAAAGAGAAGACCGTCACCTCCAACGTCGTCTCTATGCAATTTGGAGATTTTCCTCCTCAACTCCTTAAAAGTGGGATTGTTCCTATTCCCAAGGCAACTCTTGACATAGTGAATCTTCCTCCTCCACAGTCTGAAGGATTAGTGCCAATCACTTTGGAAACAGGGGAAATCATGTGGATCCATCCTGATCTAGTGGCAGATTTTGAATCGCCTTCTCCTCAAAAGATTTCTTCTCAAAAATCCAAGAAGGCTGGAAAAATCAAGTCATGTCATATGACTTCTCTTGGGTCTACCTCTGACACAGAGCCAAAAGACAAAGAAGAAGCACTTGTTAGTGCTACTCGAACGGGGAAACCTTACCTAAAGGATTATTCTAAAAATCCTGAAGATCCTACTGATATCCCTTCAGATGCTAAAGATGCTCCTAATGTTCCTCCTGAAGAAGAATCATCCACTGAACCTGTTCCTCCCAAGCCTACGGCTCTGGAGAAAGACAAACAACAGGCTCGGTTTGATAAGCCAATCAAGAAATCTTCTCCTCTTGGACTTCAGAAGCCTTACAACTTTGATATTTTGGCTCAGCTTGCTAATACTCCAGCTAGAATGTCCCTTTTTGAACTTCTACGTCTTTCTAAAGAAACTCGGGAGACTTTAAGTGAAGCACTTCTACAAGCTGACTCTTGTCTTGCACAATTGAAGAAGCTAGATGCGGAACCTGCCACTTGCTTACATTGCAACAGTGTACTGGAGATTATCCCAAATATCACCTTTACATAAGACGACATGTTACTGGAGGATAATCGACATGACCGACCTCTCTACTACACTGGTTATATTGATACGATAAAGATAGATCGTATCCTTATTGACCCAGGGTCTGCTATAAGCATAATGCCGAAGAGTCTGTTGGATGAACTAAAAATCCCTCTTCACAAGCTCTCCAAGACGGTTACTACTATCTTAGGATTCAATCAAAGCCGAAGTAAGCCTTTGGGAAAGATTCATCTGAAGCTTCAGATAGGCGATTTCAGATCTAAAGTCACTTTCTATGTGATCGAGATCGTGGGATACTATAATCTTCTTCTGGGGAGGCCCTTTCTTCATGAAAATAATGTGGTGCCCTCTACTCTTCATCAATGTTTTAAATACATTGATAGCAATGGAAGAGTACAAAAAGAAGTTGCTGATAAAAATCCTTCCATGGGGTTGAAGCTTATTTCAACGATTCCCGAATGTACAAAGAAGAGTATACAAGGATCATACAAGCTATGGAGAAAGAAGATGTACAAAGTGAGACTTTAATAATCCCTGTTAAAGGTCGAACTACTCAGCAACAATCTCCTAAATCCTCTGGAGAAGATTCTTTCATCATTCCAGTGAGTGGACGGATCTCTCCGTTACCTCAGTCATCTACTCAAAATACACTGATCATTCCTGTCAGTGGGCGTACTACAGTTCCTGTATCTTCACAAGATACTCTGCTAATTCCAGTTGGAGGGCGGATTATTCTTCCATCTCAAACTTCAAGGGAGCTCACCTCTTCTGAGCCATTTGTTATCGATCTTAATCAAAACAAAGCTTCTTCTTCTTTTCCCCCTTTAGTCATTGACTTGGCTAAAATCTCTAAGGCTCAGCCTTCTCCCAATGTAAATATTGCTGCTTTTTCATTTAATGAAAAGTCTCCACCTTTGCAGTACGTTGATGTGTGTAATTATGTTCATAGTTATTTACATCTGTTAGATGACTTGAACACAATAACCATAGGAGTTGTACAGACTATTCATACAGATGTATCTCTAGAACCTGTACAATCTTCATACTTTCTAGTTTCCAACAGAAAGCTAGGAGACATTCCAATATTCTTCTACAAAGGGCCTCAAAATCCTTCTGATCTTGAAGATGATGACAAAAATGATGATACTGGAAGATTACAACTACGTCGTTATAGTCAGCAATCTAGAGACATCATCAAAAATATGGGCTATGACTTCAGGACTGGCCTCAATGATAGAAAAGGAAGAAAAATACCTGTCCGGATTCCTCCTTTGAAATATGGAAGGACGAAATGCGGATTGGGTTATACTGCTCCTACTCCTTTCATCAATATTATCCATGAAGATCCCGAGTCTGACGAAGATAAGAGATCTGATTCTTCTAGTACCACTTCTTGGGATTCCGATACAAGTATCGGGGACTTCTACTGCAACATTCTGTCTTCCAATATGGTTTCTATTGTCTGTTTTGAAAAATGATTCATACTTGACGGGTCATCTGTTCATCTAACAGTTCATCCGTTCATCTGACGATTCATCCGTTCATTTATGCCTGACGGTTCATCCGTTCATCTATCCGACGGTTCGTCCGTTCATTATAATCTGACGGTTAACCCGTTCATTCGTCTAGTCTTTTGATTTCCGAGTCTAAAGATCATAAAAAATTGAATTCAAAGATATTTTTATGTCTAAATTCTATTTTTTCCAATCAGTATTAAACTAAGATCATTTCTGGTTTAATATCATTTGATAGAATTACAAAGTTCGTTTGTATATCCTATTCTACTGAAATATGTCATGTATTATTTACCTCTGAACATATTTTCTATGAATCTATCATTTTCAAAACAGCAAAACCAAAAGTCAGATCAAGGATTTTCATTTACTCTCATTCCAGAATCAAAACATGAAATACAAGTGAAAGTGAAAATAAAAGAAGTTCACTCATTTGGAGTTATCAGCTCCCTAATACGATCTAGAACAGCAGTCAGTTTCTCTTCATGAGTTTTTCTAACTCGTTCTGCTGCTACAATTGAAACATTCTGTTCATCAAAAGTAATGATGATAGACTGGCGACGACTAACTTCTTCAATCTGTTCCGTTTGCATCTGTTCTCGTTCCTTCTGAAGAGTCTTACAGCGTTCAACTTCAGAAATATAAGCAGTAGCAACCTCAGCTTGATCTGTTTCCATGACAGCAATGCGCTCCTGAAGACGAGCTAATTCCTCTTTCAGTTTCTTCAGCTCTTCAGTCTTGGACGCTTTATCCTTCTCCAGAAGCTCTACTTTTTGACGAGTAGCTAATATTTCTTCGCCCTTTTCTACTAATTTCTCAGTAGAAGAGGCAAAAAATGCTTCAAGAGCTGCTTGTTGGGACTGCGCTTTATGCTCTAGTTGACTAATTTCAGTTGCAGTTAAAGATTGAAGATCTTCCTTCTTAGTCTCCCAGTATTTTCTGATAGTTACTTCCAACTCATCCAGGAGATGTTTGAAGAAGATGCACTGCGATTCACAACCAGCATGACGCAGCGCCATGAGAGGGAACTTGACCATAGTTCGAAGATCAGAAAATGGCATAGCTTCATCCTTCAAGAAACGTCTGGAATATGTATCTAGATATGAGTAAATGATATCTGAATACATTCCTAGAGTTCTTGTTAACCCAGTCTCAAATCCAGGAGTCGTTGTCATCATGGAAGAAGAAGCTTGAATATTCTCTATCCTCGGAACAGAAGTATGTGCCACCGGAGAAGTTAAGTATGAATTCCCTTCATCAGCATCAGCCTGAATAAGCGGAGCATGAGTCGAACTCATTGCTGCAGCAGTTCCTACAGTTAAAGAAAAATGTAATCAGCATTTAAAGAAAAAAAAGAAACAGTGGAAACAGAATTTGAAATAAAGTTCTACCTGGCTGAGGTTCATACTCGGTATGTGGAGGGAGTTTGGCTTCTTCTCGCAGCCGGTCCATGATTGTATCCGATACCTGCTTTATATGGCTGCTTCCAGCTCCAGAATTACTGGGTGCTAGAGCGTTGTTCGGTGATTGAGCAGGTTCAGGGCTAGGTTCCATTCTGTTCCCCTTGACTTTGTCTTCATCATAAGGAGTAGAGGTGCCAGCATGCCAGTCTTCTCCTCCTTCAGTTTCTTCTTCTTCTTCATCTTCAGGATGTGCTTCTGATTCAGAGTCAATGATATTCACATCTTCATGAGTCTCAGGGACAACGACGATAGCAAGCTCAGTGTTGACTGCCGTCGGTTCAGTCCTCTCTGGAACATCGGTTTGAAGAATGATGTCTTGACAAACATTCTTCAACAAATCATCAGTAGCTGATAGCTCAGACGCCGGCACGTCTTCATCGCCTCTAGCCGAAGAAATATTTTCTTCAGCTTGAGTTTCAGAAACTTCTGACTGTTTTGCCACTTTTTCTGGAGCTGGTTCTTCTTCAGAGTAATTAATCTGGTCATCCATTGCCTGAATGACACCCTCAGTCCCATGCTCAAATGGGATCATCCTCGTCTCCGAGGGTTCAATAGCCACTTCACTTGCGGTCAGAGCAGTTATTTCCTAAGCTTGAGCAGATTCTACTTCAGTCTGTTCATCATCAGACTCGGTCTTCTCAGTAGAGGCTGCTTCATTGATTTCTGGCAAAACTTCTCCACTCATGATTGTCTCTAGGAGTTTATTGCCCTTAATTTTGCTGACAGACTTTTTAACATATTTGCCTCTCGACCTCCTTATCAAAGGAGCGTCGTCTTCATCAGTCACTTCATCCTTATCAGCGGCATCGTCTTCATCAACTGATATACCGCCCAAAGATGAAGTAGCAGTCACCGAGACCCCTTTCTTCTTATTCTTGGATGTTTGAGACCTAGTACTCCTCTTGGAAATGGTCTCAGATTCGTCACTTCTCTTCCTCTTAGAAAGAGATATAAATATAGGAGGAAGGACCTCATCAGGAAAATTTCCTTCCTGGAATAATTCATAGGGAGGCTCAACTTCTGTTGTCTCATCTTCGGGTTCTGAAGGAAAGTGCTGAATAACAATTTTCTTCTTTGACCTCTTCGATGGAGCTGGATCATCCTCAGCAACAAAGGTCTTCAGATTGAAACTCGATCTGAAAGTGCTCGACGACACATAGAAACGTGCATACGTATAAAGCATCTTTGGCCCCGAGCTAGACAAAGGATTAGGCATAGAGAATACGACCTTTGTATCTCTAGCTGCAAAATATCTCCAAGCTCGAGCTCCGTCAATGAGTCCTCCACGAGCAAATAAACAAGTAGTGGCGTTCCCAACATGGAGTTGGTCATACCCAAATTGTCTGGCAAATCTGCTTGGTAAATATGGTTCTAGATATGCTATTTCTTCGTGACGATATACTAGATGAGAAGGTCGGATCCTCTGTAACCATTGGAAGGCTACATCAACTAGTCGGTTTCCCATATCTCCGTCCATCATATTTAAGGTCATACTTTCATAGCCCGATGGTGGAGGGACACATTGGATCGACCAATGTGACGCCCTATTCAATACATTTCTGCATTCTGGGAGGGTGTGAACCTTCCAGAATGTCTCTCCAGAGTATCTCTCCAGAAAAAGACTGCTATTCCCTCCTGCCCCTGGAGGTATCAGACCATCATGATGAAGGAGAAGCCAACCATATAAAAATGTGAAAGGCATCTCTATCCTTGGGAATTCTTCAGTCATCAGCCTCTGAGCAGACAGCATGGTAGTTACAAAATTCCGAAGACCTGCATTTAGTCTGCAGGTCATCGCTGATAATAAGTCCAGCCTGTAACCATACACAAGGCGTACCGCTGCAAAGATAACACCTCTGTGTATTCTGTCCAAGGAGCTGGAGCCAGGAACGATGAATCTTCTTAACCACAGGGATAGGAATCCGGCCAGATGACCGTTCCTCGACAGACTCTTGCTACTCTGCCTCATATAAGAGCTGAAAATGGTTCCAGCTTTGAATTCGTACCAGTCTTCAGTGATTGTGAAATCTTTGCAATCATATTTCTCCAGCAGATGAGTGATTTCACTTTCAGAAAGAGGCTTGAAGTTGCTAATCTGGTACCACCTCTTCTCATTTATTTTCTTCTCATCCTTTTCACGATTCATGAAAAGGTATGACATCCACTTCTGTATGTGGTTACCGGCTTCATCTTTGGAACCCTTATAATATAGAGTACATGTGCCAAAATGGCACATCATCTCTTCAAATAGATGAACCATCTCGGGGTTCTTCTCTGACAGAAAGTTCAGTTCCTCTGTCGTAGGAACATACTCCTCATACGGTAGCGAACCTGAAGGCAGGTGTGAGATGTATTCCATCTCGTGAAGGGCGAAGCCCATCTCTCCTTTTGGAGTCATAAAAGTCCCCGTCCTGTAGTTGTATCTCTCAACTAAAGCCAGGAACAGAAAAGGGTTAGGCTTGAAGCCGTAGGATGAATTGACGACGGCATCATAGAGATTTATCTTCTTCAGCTCAGTTTCAAAATTCTCTAAAGCCCAGTGAACTAAAGTCTTCCATCTCACATTCTCCTGATTCATTAGACCATTCATCCTTGGCGTCGAATCGGTCGGATAGAATGCATTCTTGTTGGACATGAATTCGTTTATGAAAATGGGCATCCTAAACGGCATTAATATGGCTGAGTCTTCAGGTGGTATGCATCCAGGCTTCAGACCCCGAAACACTGATACATGATCCTCCGGGGCACTAAAAATCCCTCTTTCCTGTAAATAATACGGCTTGCTTTCGCCTGCTGATATTCAGCCAAATACCAAGACATCTTTCTCGGATAGCTGGCATGCATAAGTCTCATGATTGACAAGCCCCGGGAAACCTTTGGCCAATACATGGGTTGTTTCACATCCCCCTCAAAGCAGAAGCACACCTTCTCCCTAATGCCCTTTGGCTGAGATTTTTGTGCTATAGCATCTCCGAACAAGAATGCTGGTTTCTTATGTGATACCAGATCTAGACTTTGGAAAGGTTGTCCATTCATCAAGCAAAGTAAGGTTGTGTGATCTTGATTAGCCAACAGTGATAGTCTTGCTTCAGGAAGATCAAAATGAGGGAATGTTATATGAGATAGATCATGCTTAAATGAAATACTCAAGCACCCTTCAAAATCTGCTTCTTCGCTTCAGATGTTTACTACAGAAAATAACAAGAAGACAAAGTCAGATATACCTATGTCTATGCGTATATTACAGTATTTGAAGAAAAATTCAAAAGTCACGCCGACTCCACATGGATATATTACTGTGACATGCTGAGTGATTTA
The DNA here is from genome assembly GCA_029216955.1 of Iris pallida. Lineage (NCBI taxonomy): Eukaryota > Viridiplantae > Streptophyta > Magnoliopsida > Asparagales > Iridaceae > Iris > Iris pallida. Next base: position 3,043,387 of record JANAVB010039816.1, on the reverse strand, counting down.
TTCACGTAGATGATTAATTCACGCAAAGCTCAGACAGATTAGGATGAAAGTCACGCATCGTTTGCCAGAATCACATTTAAATAGAAAAGTTCTTCTACTAATCTATCCAGAAGATGACTCTCAGAAGTCTGCATGAATAATTCAACATTGACATCTCTGTCAACATGTGAAAAATCACGCAGCGTCATCCTGAAAGCTGCGTGACTATTTCAATATGGACATTTCTGCCAACGTGAAAAGTCACGCAGAATCATGAGAACCATGCTCCTTTACACAGAGCTTCGTAAACACGAAGATGTGAAGTATGGCTGACCCTAAAGAGGGGGCATACTTTATTAAATATCCTTTGCCCTAAGGAGGGGGGATATATTTCTGAAGTTTAATATCTTAAGATCCTAAAAAAATTCTATGTGGAGTTCATCTTCATCGTCTTCGACAGTTTGTGTTCTTCCATCACTTACGATGCATAGGAGCTCGCGGGACTTCTTGTCGAGGAAGTCTGTCAGTTGTGGCACGCGACGAAGTCGCAGGGGCTTTCCCCTTGGCCTGAACATCAGCTTTTTTGGGAGCCATTGCTGCAGAAAAAGTAGAAGAAGAAGTCGGAGAGGAAGGAGTTCGTCGGGGAAGATGAAGTTCTCTTCTGTGGGTTCTCTCTTTCAAACGCAAGTAAAGAAAGAAAGAAGTAATCTATGGCTTATTTATAGGCTCATAAAGAATTCTAAATGACGGTCAAGTCATTATTGTCTCGATATTTAGAGATTTGCACGGGATCCTAACAGCACAGAATCCCAACAGTCTAAACATCTCGGAGTAAATCTCTCATTTTGAAGTCATCTCAGCGTGACTTTAACTCATTTTATCATCTCTATTTCAAAGTATTTCAAAAATATTTTATCATTTTTCGAAAACTTTGAAGGGGGTTTTGTAGGCCTCAAAAATAAAGTCACGCTGAGTTGATCAGAACAAGTCACGCAGAGTGATCCAAGAAGCAGCACAAAAGATACGCTAAGTTCTGCCTGGCCATCTCCTTTAGAAGTCACGCAGAGACAGCTCAGCCATATGTCAGAATCATAATGACTGATAACACAACAGTCGAAGAATGTCTTCTCATATGCCACGTATGCACAGAACTCGAGAGATCACAGCCGTCTTTTGCGTGATTTTCGAAATCTTCCTTAGCAAGACTCACTTTTCACCAAGTTGGCGTGACTTTGGGTCTTATGTTCATTTAATGTGGCTGACAATATAATCAATGTCAGAGATTTTGTGTCAGACGAAGCGTGCCAAATCAAGACAGCTGGCGGTTTGCGTGGATTCTGAACCTTCTCCTTCCTCAAAACATTGCGTGACTTTTGAGTTATTCTTCTCAAAACCTGCGTGAATTCTGAAGTATTCTTCTTCAAAGCTTGCGTGGATTTCGTCTTCAACGAGTCTGCGTCAACGAATCTGCGTGGATTTTTGCCTTCAGCAAGTCAGTGTGGATTTTATTTCAACTGGAGTACGTGGCAGCCATGCCACCGATCTCTCTCTCTCGCGTGCCCAGTAACTTGCACACGACCCATGTACTGATGTCATGTGTCCAACAGTTACGGGCTACGTCCAGTAACTACTCACTAACCCTGCGTGTATTTAGAGTCTGCGTGACTTTTCAAGTGCACCAGTGGTGAGGTAGTTATCTTTTCAGTTACTGTTTTGACTCTATAAATAGAGTTCTTTTTCTCATTCATTGTACAGATACATTGATATCTACTGTCAAAATTTTGAGAGCTTTTCTTCTTCGCATAGTCCAAGGGATAAAGCGATCGTCTTCTAGATCGGATTCTTACAGTTGTAATTTTCCCAGAAACACAACAAATAAAGAGAATTTTTTTATGGAAAACAGATAGGATATATCTCCTACTCGCTCCAGAATATCGAACGGTCCTATATACCTAGGACTAAGCTTTCCCCGTGCGCCGAAATGAATGACGCCACGGGTAGGCAAGATCCTAAGGAATACATGGTCGCCGACAGAAAATTTAAGGGGTCGCCGATGAGAATCGTCCCAATGACGCTGGCGATCTTGTGCAACTCGAAGATGATCTCGGACTCTTCTCACCACATCAACTGTCTGAGAAATCATTTCTGGACCGAGCATCTATCTCTCTCCGACATCGTCCCGTGCTAGCGGGGATCGGCACTTCCTACCATACAGTGCCTCGAACGGTGCCATCTGGATACTAGCTTGGAAACTGTTGTTATACGAGAACTCTACCAGGTGTAGGTGATCTTCCCACGAACCACCGAAGTCGAGTGTACATGACCGCAACATATCTTCAAGAGTCTGGATCGTACGTTCCGACTGGCCATCTGTCTGTGGGTGATACGCTGAGCTGAACTGGAGGCGAGTCCCCAAACTCTCTTGCAAGCTGCGCCAAAAGTGCGACGTAAACCTTGAATCTCGGTCCGAGGTGATACTGACTGGTACTCCATGCAATCTGACAATCTGTCGGAGATACATCTCCGCTAGCTGAGCCGTCGACTGACCAACTCTGAACGGAAGAAAGTGGGCCACCTTCGTGAGCCTGTCGATGACAACCCAAATAGCGTCTCTGCCAGCCGGGGATCTAGGCAATCCAGTTACAAAATCTATGGTTATATGCTCCCATTTCCACTCTAGAATTGGCAATGGTTGAAGTAGTCCAGCTGGTCTCTGATGTTCAGCCTTAACATGTTGGCAGACTAAACAACGAGAGACAAACCGGGCTATCTCCCTCTTCATGCCATTCCACCAAAAGTGCTGGAGAATATCACGGTACATCTTAGTACCGCCAGAATGAATAGAATACTGCAAACTGTAGGCCTCTGCCATGATCTTCTGTCTGATATCTCCACTGGGTACACAAAGACGCTTCCCATGTCGAAGGGTACCGTCTTCATGGATACATAACTCTGGTCTTCGTCCTGTCTCACACTCTGCTCTGAGTCGCTGAAGCTTGGAATCTGCTGACTACGCCATCCGGATCCTCTGGACGATAGTGGACTGAACTTGCATGCTGGCCATCAATGCCACACTGGTAGGAAGGACAACTTCTATACCCATCTTCTGAAGATCGGCTAACAGCTCTAGTTGCGCTGTTAGGAAATAAACTCCGGCTCTCCTGCTAAATGTATCTACAACAACGTTGGCCTTCCCAGGATGATACTGCAGGTTGACATCATAATCCACAAGTAGCTCTAGCCATCTCCTCTGACGCATGTTAAGATCCTTCTGGGTAAAAACATACTTCAGGCTCTTGGGGTCGGTGAAGATCTCCACCCTATCTCTATACAAGTAGTGCCTCCACAACTTAAGTGCAAACACTACTGCTGCCAGCTCCAAGTCATGGGTTGGATAATTCCTCTCATAATCACGAAGTTGCCGTGACGCATAAGCTATTACCTTCCCATGCTGCATCAGAACACATCCTAAGCCTCTGCCTGAAGCATCACAATACACTGAGAATCCTCCGGTTCCATCTGGAAGTGTGAGAATGGGTGCCGTCATCAAGCCTCGCTTCAACTTCTCAAAAGAATCCTGACATTCTGCTGTCCAAGCAAACTGCACATCCTTGCGGGTCAACTGGGTCAATGGTGCTGAAATTTGAGCGAAGTCTGAAACAAATCGCCGATAGTAGCCGGCTAAGCCAAGGAAACTACGAATTTCTGCCACTGTACTGGGCACTGGCCACGACTCAATAGCCACGATCTTCTGGGGATCCACTTCTACTCCTCCTCTGGTGATGATATGGCCCAAGTACGAAATGCGATCGAGCCAGAACTCGCATTTACTGAACTTGGCATACAATTGGTGCTTTCTGAGAATCTGGAGGACAACTCGGAGATTCTGCTCATGCTCCGCTTCGCTCTTGCTGTAGACCAGGATGTCGTCTAGGAACACAATCACGAACTGATCCAAATGAGGTATGAAGATGCGATTCATGAGGTCCATGAATACAGCCGGCACATTGGTTGCTCCAAATGGCATCACAAGGAACTCCCAATGCCCATACCTAGACCTGAAAGCTGTCTTCGGGATGTCCTGCTCTCTGACTCTGATCTGATGGTACCCTGAGCGCAAGTCGATCTTCGAGAATACTGCTGCCCCCTTGAGTTGATCAAACAAGTCATCTATCCTCGGGAGAGGATACCTGTTCTTGATTGTTACTGAGTTCAAGGTACGATAATCTACACATAATCTGGACGTACCATCCTTCTTTTTCATAAGAAGCATCGGGGCTCCCCAAGGCGATCCACTTGCACGAATGAATCCCTTGGTTCTAAGTTCTTCAATCATCTTGTATAATATCTCCAATTCTGACGGTGCCATCCTGTAGACTCTCTCTGATACTGGGGCTGTCCCGGGAATCAAGTCGATGGTAAACTCGACCTCTCGCTCTGGCGGCATCCCTGGAAGCTCTTCTGGGAAAACATCTGGAAACTCTTCAACTATCCGAGGTAACTGTACTACGGCTACTGCCATCCGCAACACTGGAGGAGAAGGTTCAACTTCGCCTCGGGAGAAGGAAAACTTCGGCTCGCCTGGAATGCTAAAAATAACCCTGCCAATGTGGCAGTCTATCCTAGCATACTGGTCCCTCAACCAATCCATACCTAAGACCACATCATAATCGGCCATCAAAAATTCTATCAATCTAGCGGAGAATTCTCTACCGCTAACTACGATCCGACACAAGAAAAATACCCTATTTACTCCCACAAGTCCGTTACCAGTAAGTATATTGAGCCTTATTGATAATGACTCGGGCTCCATTCCTATCCGTGTCGCGAATCGTGCAGACATAAATGAATGCGAGGCACCAGAATCAAATAATACTGAAGCTGGAAAGGTGTTGACGAGAATAGTACCTGCCACTACCTTACCTGGTGCTATTCCTTCTTCTTCCATGGTCAAAGCCAGCACTTGACCATGTCCTCTGGGTGCGGGTCCCCTCTGCTGAAAATTCCTCTGTCTGCTCTGGATCAGGGCTTGGGCATACTGCTGCGGTCTCTGCTGCTGGAATGCCTGGGCCTGCGTCGGCAATGGCCTCGGGAACGGGTACTGCTGCTGCTGCTGTACTGGTGCTGGTCCTCTCACTGAAGGACTAGAGAAGGCCGATGAACTCCCTTTGTTCGGGCAATTCCCAACCCTGTGGTCCGGGGCACCACAAGCCAAGCACAAACCCTGTGCTCTTCGACACTCTGATACGACATGCCCTGGCTTTCCACAGTGTGAACATCCCACTGCGGAAGACTGCTTCTGTTTCTGCTGCTGAGGGTGCGTCGGGGTTGAATGCTGAACCGACGTCACTGAGGCCGCTCGTCTCGGAGCTCCAATGGTCAAAGCCCTGGCTGCCAGGGCTGGTGCTGATGACTGATTCATCTGGCTATGGGATCGCTTCCGACCTCCGGTCCTATCCACGGTCCTCTGGGAGGTATACTCATGCCTCCGGGCTGCTCTCAACACTGCATCAAAAGTCTGATGCTCAAACTGCTCAACTGCCAACAAAATCTCCAGGTGAAGCCCCTGCTGGAATTGCTGGGCTCTATCGAACTCGGTTGCTACCTGTAGAAGCATGGAATTTCAGAACTAGAAAGCCTATACGCCAGACTATATGCGCCAGAACTCGGACAAAGTACTTCACAACAAAAACAACAAGTATAGACATTGAAAGAGGACTTTTTATTTAACATATAAAAGTCTATTACATGTCTAAGAAAAGATTGTACAAAGGAGAATTTCTACAAAGAAAAGATCCTAAGTCTACAGCCAGCAATCACCATGCGCCCTCAAGCAGGCGCAGCAATCACCTTGTGCCCTCAGTCAGGCGCATCCCACCATGCGCCCTCAGCAAGGTACATCCTTTTCAGCTGCTCAGTTATGTGCATCCCAGTTATGTGCATCCCTTCAGCAGCCCAGTTATGTGCCGCTCTTCCAGCCAGGCTCACCGCCGTCAAAATGCTTCGACTAATGAAGTATTTATTGAGCAGAACGAGGGTGGCAATCAACCTTCTAGCCGAGGAAGAGAAGAGCACCGCAAGCCAACCTGTGGCCAGGGGAGGCTTTGAAAGAGCCTCCAAAGACGAAGGAAGACCGTAATCGAAACTGCGGCTAAAGGAGCAGCTTTCAACCCAATCAGAGTGGGCAACACCCACTTTGAAGGAAGAGAGAGCCCCCAAAACCGCAGCACCGCAATTCTGATCTACGGCTCTTCCTGCACAACGAAGACGAGGCCCGAGCATCCCTATCTTTGGATGCAACAGGCACCTTCCGCCTGCCTCGGAAGCCCTCGACTCCGACTTTTGGATGTAATAGTCACCTTCAAGTGCATCAACGAAGACATTGCGTCGCATTTTCACCCTCGGAAGCATCTCATCAACAGAATGCATTCGAGTACACAAGTTCATGTCGGAAGTACGTGAGAGAACGAGAAGCAAACCCTCTCTCCATGCCACTATTTATAGGTCGGGCAAATCAAACCCATGCGCCAAGTGGATGGCTCTCCAAATTTCGTGCAATGAATTTGTATTTAATGGATGAACCGGGTGCTTCGAATTCAGCCAAATCAAAACGGCTATTTAAAGCACTCGAAGAACGTAACAGTCGCTGTATTGAAGAATACGTCACGAAGCGGATGCGCCGGCCAGCCCGCGCATCACACAGACGCGCCCTTCAACATCAAGTGCATCAGCACAAACATGCCCTTCAGTACCAAGCGCATCACAGAGGATGCGCCCTCATGCGTCCCCATCCGCCTAGTGGAACACCAATCGACGCGCCCACTCAGCTGTCCATCGAATGTCAGAAACATTAAATGCTGAACTGACAGAGTTGGCAGCACGCCTCCCGAAGTCTGAACAGTTGACAGTTTTTTTGGAAGACGAAGCGTCGCCAACATCAGCATCATCATTACTTTACTCCGACGGCTACTGCCACATGGCCACCCAACCACACGTATGCGCCTCCGCAGCCATGCGCTCAAATCCGCATGCACCTCAAAAGCCATGTGCCTCAGACTTTTTACTGATCCCTAATGACAGAAGGAAAGTTTCCATTTGAAGCTCTGCATGTGCCTCAAAAGCTATGCGCCCAGAATAGTTCGTGACTCCTAAAGGTTACGAGCCAAAGTCTCCTTATGCGCCCAGTCCTAGGCGCATCCTACCAAATCATTCTCCCCATCAAATCTGAGATCTCCGAGCCATGAGTCGATGACACGTGTCCTTTGACTCAACTCACCCAAGATTTCAGCAACAAAAAGATCTTCTCCTCTGCTACGTGCCGGCTCACAACAGCAGTATGAAGAATTCAACCCCTCGATCAGGGCGCATCGTCCATGCGCCTCCATCAGCAATCACCACGTGGCGTCCCCGCGTACAGGTGCATCCTACGTGCGCGCATGAGCAGCCGGCCTGCAAAGCTATAAATAGAAGGATCATTTCCTTCACACACACACACAGAACGATCCTACGTACAAAAAACGAAGGAACACACCACCAGAGAGACAGATACAGACACTCAACGTCTTCCTCCTCTCAGCAAGCTCCAGCACCCAGAGCAATCCAAACCTTCAGAGAACCGATAACCGTCGTCAGATCGTCAACGGAGTCAACGCATTACCACTCACTCCATCGGCACAAGGGATCCAAATAAATAAAAGTGTACTCCTAGGACTACATCTAAGTCCTATATTGTAACACTGTTCTGTTTGTATTAAAATTTGCAATAAAAGAATTTTAATGGCAAACAAGCTGGCGACTCTGCTGGGGACCTCTTTCTCCTCCACGGAGAAAGATGTGTCGCAATCCGACGACGTGAAGGTGGGCTCCTCCCACAAGACGCTGGTCGTACACCTCAATCAACAGGCGTATGAGGAGTTCATCTCTGAAGGAAGTGCAAGTCCTTCGAAGCGGCTGCCGAAGCCAAAGAAGACCCGTCGAGTCTGGGTGCGCAAGGTCGACGCCTCGGGCACCACCACCGAAGGGGATGCGCCAATCCAGCCTTCCCTTCCTGCTGACGTCCTCAGCAACCAAGATGCGCCCACAGGTGCAGCACATCTCTCGGAGAAGCGTGCGGCTAACCACATTCCCCAGCCATCTCCCTCTCAGGCGAGAAAGATGCGTCGACGGAGCAGGGGCACAGCCAATGCCCCGTGCATCACCTCTGATGCGCCACAGAAAGTCTTTGTTTTTGACAGACTCACTTGCTGTAATGGCGAGAAGAATTTGGATTCTGAGTACTATGCGCCCCAGCGGGCTGGTACGAAGAAATCTAAGGCGGCACGGGCCACGCGCCCCAAACGTGCTATGCCAGCAGCAAGTCAAAAGCATACGCTCACAATCATGCGCGCTGCTGATGGTAAGCTGTACAAGGTCGACTCAGGTGCTTCTGCGCCAGAAACGAGCCGACCTTCAAAGTCCTCGTCTCACTTGGGCGCATCTATTGCGTGCACAACCAAGTCGAGAAAGGCAAATCCAGTGGTCTTGAACTCCCGCGCCTCCTCTGGTTGTGCGTTTGAGGTTCGTTCAAGTCACTTCAAATGTTGTGGTTCCCCCACTACTGATCGGAATGCCTGTTTGGTGTTAGATCAGGGGGCGCAGCACTCACTTGACCACCCCGGCGCTTGGCCTTGCCATGCGCCTGAAGAGGGTGCGAAGGTGGCACTCTCCTCCAACGATCTGTGCAGCATGATCACTCACAAGCGCTGATCAGGAGAGATGATTGACAAGCACGATGCGCCTCGCACGGGGCATACTTATGCTGTGGTCACCATCAACTGCTGTTGCAAGACGGTAGTTCCACCAAGGCAGTCAGTGTTCCAGCGGCTGCAATCATCGACACCCCTCCGACGTCGCCTCGGGACGAAGGTGTCAAAAAAGAGGAGCCAAGGGTTGCTTCATGCAACGTGATCTCCAACTCCTCGTCGGTCCGAAAGACGACTGGCAATTCCTCTTCCTCGTCCAAAAGCCAGTCGAGGAAGACCAAGACAGCTGTCTCATCCTCTGGAGTGTTCGAAGGCACTCGAGAGAGGAAGAAGATCTTGGAGGAAGCTGGGGGTAGTCAGACCCTTGTCGAGCCTCCTTTCGAAGATGAGGGTGTCCAAAGCACATCTGGGGCGGATCCTCGAGGCGAAGTCAGCCTCCCAGAAGCCCTGGAAGACGAGGATATCCCCCAGAACATAACTGGGGGTGGTCTGGCATCTGCGGACCCGAGTTTCGGAGACGAAGAGGCCCTTCAAGATGAAGCTGAGGGTAATCAGGCCCTTGCAGATGCGCCCGTGGTGAATATTCTCCCAAACAAAGCCGGGGGTAGCCAAGACGAGGCTCCAGGAGAGGCAACTCCCCTACAAGAGAGTGAGGCCGAGAGTGAAGCCTCGACCCATCCATCCACTCCCGGCCGCGTCATGACAGTAAATGTGACTAGGGCTGATATCGAGTCTGTTGCACCGCCAACAGACCTCGTCCAGCGCATAGATACCCTGGAGGGAGGACTCAAAACCCTCTCTGCCTCCATGCAAACACTGACTCAAGCAGTATTTGAGATACGGTCAGCTTTGGCCAGGACATCCTCTACCGGACCCGACCCAGGGGCCAATGGAGAATCGAGTGTACCCCTTCAACGGGTATCCTCGGACACAGATCGCCGAGAAGCACCTCGGACATCGGAGCCCTCAAATGCTCAACATCAGGTGGTACCACCTTCCTCGACTCCTAGCTCCACGGAGGACGTGGTCGAGATGATCAGGGACTTGCGCGAGCACTTTGAGTCCAAGACGAGACAAGAGGAGTGCCAAAATATGGACATCCCCGAGCCTTTTCCCCTCGAGTGGAACAAGGTGGTTTATCCTCCAAAGTATAAACCACAAACACTGACGCCGTACGACGGGAAGGACTCTCCGCGTCGCTACCTGACGTACTTCCAGTCTCAGACGGGACATCTTCCGAAGGAGGACGCGCTACGTACTAGTATATTTGTCGGGGCACTGAAGGGAGTGGCGTACGACTGGTACTGTAGCCTCCCCGACAATTTCATATCTTCCTTCGACGACCTCACGCGCCTTTTTCTCGACCGTTTCTACGACGGCGGGAAGGACATGACGATGGCGTCCCTTATAGAGATACGCCAGAAGGAGAAGGAAATAGTTCGAGTGTTCATCGAACGCTTCCGACAGGCCTGCTTCAGACTGCCCCGGGCATGCCAGAACATGTACTCCTCTCCTCCTGCAGCATGAACATGTTGCCTGCAGTCAAATTCTGGCTCAACTCCACTCCTCCTTCCGACTGGAGTTCCTTGATCGTTGAAGCAGAAGCCGCAGAGAAGAAGGCGGCCAATGTTCGTCTTCTAGGAGTCAGTTTCCCTGCCTTTGAGGACAAGGGGAAACGGCCTGCAGCCAACAACCCCGGATGAGAGACAAAGGAGAAACAGGCATTGACTGTCAATGCCTCAAAAGGTGCGTCAGCACCTACTCAGAAGCCTCCACTCGCACCAAGGCCAAAGGAGGTTTATTCGTTCAACGACAAAGACACCCTGCAACTCTTTGAGATACTGAAGCAGGGTGACAAGATCAAGCTTCCGGACCCGAAGCGTCCCGACGAAGTTGGGAAAGTAGACAACCCGAGGTACTGTCACTACCATCGGTTTGTCGGACACCCAACCAAGGACTGCTATGTCCTCAAGAATTACATCCAGTGCATGATCAATGCGGATGTAATCTCCGTCGACTACGAGGAGAAGACGGTGTCGGCCAACGTGGTGTCACTCCAGTTTGGCACCTTGCCGCCAACAACAACACAGGATGGCGTCGTCCCCATCCCTAAGGCGACAATGGAGGTGGTTAACTTACCACCTACCCGTGACAACGTGAGTGGACTCATCCCACTCACCACATCTCGAGGAGAGGTCCTATGGGTTCACCCCAACCTCGTCTCTGATGTGACTCAACCGGAGGTACGCCCTACCTCCAAATCTAAAGGCAGGAAGATCAAGTCTTGCCGTACGGTCTCTTCTTCAACGGAAGAGGCACTTCCTGTGCAGACGCGTTCACAACAGAACGTCCAACCCGACGAAGCTGCCGCCGAGGTGGTGCCTCCTTGCACCGTCCCTGCTGTCCAGGAGGAGGGTCCATCTAAGCCCTCAGCAGCCAATAAGCAGAACCACGTGGAGGCTCGTTTCGACAGACCTCTACGAAAGGAGAATGCTTCGGGGCTAGCCAAGCCCCACAACTTCGACATACTGGCACAACTGGCCAGTACTCCTGCCCGCCTATCTCTGTTCGAGCTCCTTCGTCTGTCCAAAGACTCCCGAGAAGCTCTCTGTGAAGCTCTGAAGGATGCTGAATCCTTTCTCAGTCAGGTCAAGCAGCCTGAAGATCTCCCAACTACATGTGTGCACTGTCATTGTGCAGATGAAGTTATCCCTAACATAACTTTCACTCAACAAGATATGCTGCTCAAGCACAACCGACATAACCGGCCGCTGTATTATACCGGGTATATCGGTTCAGTTAAGGTGAAGCAGATTCAGATCGATCTGGGGTCTTCCCTCAGCATCATTCCGAAGATGCTGCTCTCAACACTGGGGATCCCAATGTACCGACTGGCACCCTCCAACACAACAATCAATGGTTTCAACGCCAGCAAAAGCGAACCACTGGACAAGATACGACTAAAGTGCCATATCAGTAACCTCAGAACCGAAGTCACTTGTTATGTCGTGGACGCCGAAGTCAACTACAACCTTCTGTTGGGTCGCCCATGGCTGCATGAATACATGGTGGTGCCATCCACGCTCCACCAATGTATGAAGTACGTGTCCACCAACAACGTCATCCGTACGGAGTTCGCGGACATCGATCCTTTCAAAGGGATTGAAGCCTACTTCACCGATGCCGACTTATACAAGTCACCTGACGAGGAGGAAGCCAATGATGCTGATGACGAAGCAGAAACGGCAGCAGAGCCGGACATGGAGCCTGAGGTCACTCCCGATGCTCCTTTGAAGATCCGACTCAAAGGCAAACCGCCCCAGAAGTTGCCTTCCATGAGCATTAAGCTACCCGGGAAAGCACCAGCTGCTCCTGAAGCTCCCCTGAAGATACGGCTCAAGGGAAATCCGCCTCAAACATCGGCTCCCCTCGTGGCAAAACTACAGGAGAAGGCGCCAATCACCGGAGGCACAGCGAAGGCACCTCTGAAGGTGCGTCCTAAAGGCAGGCCGCCGCCATCCCAGCCGCCAGAGAAGGCCCACGTAGTCCTCTCGGACTCCAAGACCAATACTGTGGTGGACTCTCCCGATCCTACTCCAGTGCTTACAAATGAAGAGCTGGGGGACTTATCTCGGCTGATGTAGATGCCCCCTCTCTGGACAATGTAATCCCGCGGGATAAAATCTCGTATTTCATCAATAATAGAGTGTCTTTTAATTATTCTTGTCTTCCACATTGGAATGCCATGTATACATTAGATAACGCTCTACGGTCGTTGTAAACACAAATAACGACTGTCTATCATGTAAATCAGTAGTCCCGTCTCAAGGAGTCTGTTACATAGTCCCGCCACGTAGTCGAGACGAAGAATCCATCATCTTCGGCAAAGTTGAGCGTCATCAAGACCTCCCGCCACTCGAGCCAGAACCAGATGCCGGCAAAATACAACTCTATCGGTACACAGACGTCGTAAAGTACCTCATCCAGAAGATGGGTTACGACCTAAAAAGCAACAAAGGCCTGAACTACGGCAAAGGTCGACGTCTCCCTCTCCGGTTTCTGACTCCTAAAGGAAAGTCGCAGGACTATTACAATAAAACTCGACGGGGGGTAGGCTACATCACGCCACCGTCAACTCCAGAGAGCTCAGAAGCGGAAGAAGTAGAACATCCTCACTCGTCCGAAGCATCGACATGGGATTCTGATACCAGTATCGGCTCAGTCTTCAAGAGAGTGCTGTCAGCCAACATGACGTCTGTACAATCTCAAGAAGAAGAAGGCGAAGATCGAGCGCCACAATTCTTCGAAGAAGAACCTTGGGCTCAGCACCTGGGAGAACAGTGGGAGTCTCATTTTGAATTACGTGAACCTCCCACCGAAGACGAAGTCGAGCAGATCGACCTTGGGGATGGATCTTCCTCCAAACCTATCTTCGTCAGCAAAAGCCTAAAAGGAGAAGATCGAGAATCTTTAATCTAGCTGGCTAAAGAGTATATCGACGTCTTCGCGTGGAGCTACGAAGATATGCCGGGACTTGATCCCCAGATCGCGATGCATAGGCTGAACATCTTACCTGATGCCAAGCCTATTAAACAACAACAGCGGCGCTTCCGTTCGGATATCATGAACGCCATCGATCAGGAGGTGGACAAGCTCTTGACCAGCGGCTTCATCCGTGAAGAACAACACCCAGATTGGGTAGCCAACGTCGTCCCCGTCACCAAGAAGAATAGGAAGATACGAGTTTGTATCGACTTCAGGGATCTCAACTCTGCTTGCCCGAAGGACGAATTCCTGCTTCCAATCACCAACGTGATGATCGACAATACATGCGGCTTCGAGCGCATGTCTTTTATGGGCGGATATTCGGGCTACAACCAGATCAAGATGTTCCCCAATGACGCAAAACACACGTCATTTAGGACTCTAAAGTGCATTTTCTGTTACACAGTGATGCCCTTCGGCTTGAAGAACGCCGGTGCGACATACCAACGAGCTATGAGCACCATTTTCCGTCAGCACCTTCGCAAGACAGTCGATTGCTATGTTGACGACATCGCAGTCAAGATCCGTCTGAAAGGAGATCACCTGCAAGACCTCAAGACAGTCTTCGATCTCATGCGGGCGCATCAACTCAAGATGAACCCCGCTAAATCCTTCCTAGGGGTTTCTAGCGGAAAGTTCTTGGGCTTCATCATCACGGCAAAAGGCATTCATGTCGATCCCGAGAAGACCAAAGCCATCCTTGATATGGATCCTCTGAAGAACCTTCGAAAACTTCGAGGCCTACAGGGGCGTCTGGCATACATCCGGAGGTTCATAGCAAACCTCTCCGGCAAATGTCAACCCTTCACCCAGCTCATGAAGAAGGGAGTCTCTTACGTCTGGACAGAGGAATGCCAAAAGGCTTTCGACGACATCAAAGCCTACTTGACGAGCCCACCAGCCCTGGTGGCACCCGTCGTCGACAAACCGTTTCTCCTTTACGTTCGTGCCATGGATCATTCCCTCGGCGCTCTGCTACCTCAGAACAGCGATACAGGCTATGAGCAAGCAATTTACTACCTCAGTCGAACACTCATCGGGGCCGAACACCGGTACAACCCCGTTGAAAAGGAGTGCTTGGCCTTAGTATTTGCCATCTAGAAGACTCGTCATTATGTCTCGGGCCAGACAATTCATGTCATTTCCCGAGTCAATCCGCTCAGAGTCCTCATGACGAAGCCAGGATCATTGAACTCCCGGCTAGCCACATGGGCGATCTTGCTAACACCGTACAACATGGTGTTTGTTCCGCAAAAAGCTGTTAAGGGTCAAGCTCTGGCCGACTTTTTAGCTGCACACCCCATCCCAGAGTCCTCAAAACTCTATGAAGACATCCCGGATGAGGTCCAAGAATCAAACGTCACCGAAGAAGGCTCCGTCTGGCGGATATTTTTCGATGGTGCTTCAAGAACAGGCCCCAAAGGCCAAATCGTCGCAGGAGTGGGGGTGGTATTAGTCTCCCCCGATCAACTGGTCATCCAGCATGCTTACTCCCTTTCGAAGCCGTGCTCCAACAATATTGTCGAGTACAACGCGCTCATTATGGGACTCCAACTGGCGCAACAGCTGGGGGTGAATCATCTGGAAGTCTACGGCGACTCAAAACTCGTCGTAAACCAGATCAGAGGGCAATACGAAGTTCGCCATGAAGATCTGATCCCTTACCACGAAGTTGCATTGAAGATCACTTCAACCTTCACTGGGTTCTTCATTGAACATGTACCCCGTCTACAAAACTTGGAGGCCGACGCTCTGGCTGGCCTCGCGGCCTCATTGGCAGCACCCCTCGGGACTCAACACTATGTCACGATAGTCGAGAGAGACTTGGTCCTAAAAACAACCTATGCTCACACATGGCATACGCCATGCCGACAAATACTGGTGTTAATGTCCGAGACTGGAGGTTCCCGTTCATCGACTTCGCTGTCTACGGAATTCTCCCAGAAGACCCGAAAGAAGCCGTCTCAGTCAGGAGACACTCTCTTCAATTCTACTACGATACGGCCACTATAATGATGTACCGACGCTCCTACGATGGACTTCTCCTTCGATGTTTGTCTAACGAAGAAGCAGCCGAAGCCCTTCGAGAAGCCCATGATGGAACCTGCGGGGCCCATCAACCTGGCCCTAAGTTGCAGGACCGACTGCGACGCATGGGCTACTACTGGCCAACCATGGCCGTTGACGCTGTTGAATATGCTAAGAAGTGCCATGCGTGCCAGCTTCACGCAGACTTCATACATACACCGTTAGAACCACTACATCCTACAGTCGCCTTCTGGCCCTTCGAAGCTTGGGGCATGGACATTGTGGGACCGATCACCCCTCCTTCATCGAGAGGACACCGCTTCATCCTAGCAATCACCGACTACTTCTCCAAATGGGCAGAAGCAGTTCTGCTAGCAGAAGTGAAAAGCTTCAGAGTGATCAGCTTCATCAAGCACCACGTTATCTACAGTTTCGGGGTGCTCCGGAGGATTATTTACGATAATGGTCCCCAGTTCATCAGCCATATTTTTAGCAGATTCTGTGATAAGAATCGCATTCAAAACGTGGCATCAACCGCCTACAATCCGGCTACAAACGGATTAGCAGAGGCGTTTAACAGGACTATCGTCAGGCTACTCAAGAAAGTTGTGTCATCTAACAAACGCGACTGGGACGAGAAGCTCGACGAATGCCTTTGGGCCTACCGCACAAACATACGGACCCCAACAGGCAACACACCATTCTCCCTGGTCTACGGAAGCGAAGCGGTACTGCCTCTCGAGATTCAGATACCTTCACTTCGCGTAGCAATCACAAACCAACTCACTGAAGAAGACAATCAACGTCATCGTCTGCGAGAACTGGAGGCACTTGATGAAAAGCGTCTCCTAGCTCAACAACGCATCGAACTCTACCAAGCCCGTATATCACAGACTTTCAACAAGAAGGTCAAGCAGAGGACTTTCCAAGTTGGCGACCTGGTTCTGGCAGTCAGGAGGCCGATGGTGTTAACTCACAAGACACCAGGAAAGTTCAAGCCCAAGTGGGAAGGACCTTTCATTATAGAGACGGTATACTCAAACGGTGCTTACCGCCTCGCCAAACCTAATGGGGACTTGTTCATGATGCCCATCAACGGCAAGTTCCTAAAGAAGTACTACTCTTGACATCTTTCAGAAATGTACTTCCACAAGGGGAACTGTGGATCCAATCATCAGGACTCACAGACAATTCCCTTCCAACGAAATCATGCGCTTCCGGAACCCAGCTGTTCCGTAGCATCCTCCAGTAGAAGGACAACCACGTCCACATCACCTCTGAGTTGTTCCCCTATACCCTACAAAGCAGAATCTTACACTCCGTAAGCCTACGCTATCCTTCATGTTTACCACGTCCACATTACCTCTGAGTAAACATTCCGTACAGACAACTCCTGCGTTGTCGTACATTGATCGCAGAACTTCCACGTCCACATTACCTCTGAGTAGTTTCGCGTATCCTCCAGAGTCATTCCTACCACGTCCATAATATCTCTGAGTAGAAAGATTCAATCATTTGAACCCCATATTTGCCACGTCCACATTACCTCTGAGCAAATATGTTGGTTCTTTCAAACTTATTATCTGTACCTAAAAGCCAAGGTGCGCAAAAGATAATAGGTCCACACAAATCATCAAGTTCATGACAGCAAAAATGAACATACCACAGAAAATTGTGTACTTCTTTATTTCTAAAAAAAGAAAGAGTAAAGGACTACACTATCCCCAGCAAGAGTTGCAAAAATACAAAAAAAGAGGCTACAATCCCTAAACATCTCCAGGGTTGGCTGAAATCTCTCTAATTCGGCGTCTCAAATCTGCTGCACGAGTCTCCACAGTCGCCAGGACTCGACGCTCAGCTTCTTGACGCATCGCTTCAACAGCCTCAGCAGAAGTATCGTTCTCATGCTTCTCATCAAGCTGTTGTCGCTGCTGAGCTAGGGCAAGAGCCCGGTGAGTGAAAGTTGCTTCCTCCTTCTTGAGTGCTACGTGTTCAGCCTGGACACGTTCGGCGTCTAATAGGAGTCGGGCCCGCTGGTCCTCAAGGCGGCGGATCTGGACGTCAATCTCCGCGATATTAGCGTCCAACGCAGCTCGCATTTCCTCTGTCTCCCGCGTAGACTGAGATAACCGCTCCACTGCAGCTTCAGTCTCAGCTACTTCACGTTCCCAGACACTCACAGCGGCCTGGTAAGAAGACTCAATCTCGGCGATCAGCTTCTCCTTCTCCGCATCTATCAAGACGGGGAGGTCATTTTGCTGGATGCGCTGAAGTTCGGAAAGCCGTTGGTCCAACTCAGCCACCGTGGCTTCCAGAATGACGGCCATATGATCGTGGCCCTGGTGAAGATGGATCAGGTTGATATGAGGCAGTGCCAGAGTTCTTGCCGTCGCAAAGCTCCCGTTGGCATCCATCACTGCCGATATCCCCCTCTGCAGCATTTTATACACTATCTTGACGATGAATTTCATATATTCATCTGCATCCGCCAGTACCTGCGGCGTCATAGCAGGACTTTGAGGAGCTGCTCCGGTTAGCGGACCGAAAGAAGATCCGACGACCTCAACCTGCGAGGCTAGAACCTCGGTATCAATAGGCTCTTCATCAACAGGGGCCGGGCTGTTAGCCCGAGGAGCCAAGGGAACAGAAGAAGCCGGGGCAGGCGTCGAGATAGTACCCCAAGTGGAAAGAGCAACCGAGGGTCCTATCACACCCTTACCCTTCCCGAACTCGGAAGTACCACCGACGTCAGTGGCTACCTCTTCAACCCCCAACGTCCTATCAGCAGCAAGTACCTCCCCTGGCAGAACGGGGAGATTAACACTTGTCTCCTGACTCGCCCCTGAAGTCAGGACCGGTAGACGAGTCTCATCCTCTTCATCGAATCCCTCTACAGGGACAGGATCCGTCGCTACCTCCTGATCGGTGGCCACCTCAGCCTCCGCTGCTGAGTCTGGGGTAGGGCTCGGCAGTGTTACCGCCGACCTCCCCTCATCATGACGAGGAGGGGAATCAACCCTCTCCTCTGTCCCAACCATACCTATCGCCCCCGCGACATACTCTTGCAACTCTGGAGCAACGTCATCCGAAGACGACGAACTCCGCTCCACTTCATCACCAGGAAGCCGCGTGTCTGCTGGACCCTCGGCATCCGAGGCCCCCGCTGTGGCCTTCATCATCTTGAAAGCTGCTGCATCCTCAGCTTCCCTTCTAACATAATATGGGGATGCTGGAATCTCTACGACAACAACATCCTTCGGATTCTCCTCCATGGGAGACATCATAGTCGGCGGGATGCGCACTTCAGACGAGCCCGCCATCTCCTTTGGCCTGCTTCCACCAGATTTTGGAGTACGAGGCTTTCTTTTTAGCGGCTCCTACAAAAAAGGGAAGCATTGATTATATAAAATGTGGAACCTAAATCAGACTATGTAGGACATCCTTACCTCTACAGATGCTGAATCCGATGACACCGTCGGTGACGATACCTTCTTCTGCTTTTCGACACAGAAGATCCAGCCCCTGTATCTGCACGTCATTTTGATTGATCGACCGAGGGTTCTGTCTGACCCCCTGTGGACACGGTAGGGGCACCCCGATAACCCGCCCCTGGCGGACGGTACGATTGGGCTTTCGCCGGCATGTCCCCGGCCACTGCTAACTGAGTGCATGCGATAAGACTGGTCCCCCTATCATATCCGGGAGGCACGACAGCCATAACACAGTAAAATTTGGCGGCCGAGTAAAGAATGGGCGGCTGCGGATCCGGGATTTTTTTTGGTCACTTTATCAGATATGGCAGATTTTAAAACACCACGCTCCATCATCCGTTTGAGGAACCCATACTGTTGTTCCCGGATTTGAGTCATTCTCTCGGGATGCTGATCCAGCATAATAACATCTTGAGCAGGGTTTATCACTTCCTCATCATAATCTACTCCCGCCTGGCTGAGGGCAGCATCCAGAAGCACTTTATTCAAGAGTGGGATAGTCATCGACACTAGCAAAGATTCGAAAATGTTAGAAATAACAGAAGAATCTGAAGACTCATCAGAAGCGCATAGCGTGTCTGAAAAAGAAGCTTCGGCGCATCATCAGGGTGTAAACCCATGTGCATCAGCAGTGGAGCTTCGGCGCATCATCAGGGTGTGAACCCATGCACGTCAGCGGTGCTTCGGCGCATCTTCAGGGCTTAATACGCGTCGGCGGCTAAAACCTCGGCACATCATCAAAGACTCAAGGTCTATGTGCGTTGGTGTAAATGAAACTTACCAACCACCTCCGGCCGAACTTCGACAGGCCGACGGGGAACGTCAGCCGCCGCAACTTTCACAGGCTCCTTTCCTTTGCCGCCGCGAGGAGTCTTAGGAGCCATTCTTTGAGAGGAGAAAAGTTAGGGTTTTTGAGGAAGAACTCTAAAAAAGGCAAAAGCAAGGAGAAGAAGAACTCTCTCTCTCTCTCTCCATCTCTCGCCTATTTATAGGGCTTGGTCGCACGCGTGAACCGATGACGTGTGATCTCAGCCGTCGCCTCGGGTTCTGTGAAGAGATAACCGCAAATAAAACCCAAAAGATCATCATTAATCTTTTCGGTTACCGAGGCGTCATCATTTGTATTAACTGAGCGGAGCATGCGCCCCATCACAAATGCGCGGAGTATCTATGCGCCCCAACAGACATGTGTGTCACGCCCCAGAACCAGAATACTGGAGAGCGGGGGAATGACTCAGCCAGCTACGTATTACGGGTAGATGAATACCGTATAATACGATCAATGCTGTCTAACCAGACGAGGGGGTGCATACTACATAAAAGTCTTGCTATGGTCATTACACATCTATTGTCTCAATCATTCAAGCAAGGAAACAGAAATAGAGAACATGTAAGATAAAGCAGTAAGGCATCCCAAACGCTCAGTCAAAATGTTCTTGAGATCTGGCTTTACAAAACATAGCCAGATGGTATAGCAAGTATACACAATTGTTATCAGCTGCAGTCTGACTTAATTACAATCATGTAAAAGTAAGTACAAGACAATCCGACTAACATGTCGGTGCCAAACGGCTAAGTATAAAGGTAAATAACAAAACGAGCGGTGAAGTAAGGAACCCACTCGAGTCCTCCTGCGATCATTCTCCTAGTATTGACCATCTTGGAGGTAGAAGTACGCTGGATCCTCGGAAACCGGCTCTAAATCTGGCCATGCAAAACCAGAGAGGTTAGACCTCTAATAGCAAGTACCACAAGGAAGAACGATGTGAAGGACATAAACCAGTAAGTAAAAGAATATAATAATAGATCTCTGCTTGCTACTAGGATTCACATTATATCACGACACTTCGAACTAACCTCCCAACCAAACAAGGACAGAAGTTGGCCCGTCATGTCCTGACATTCTGATCATCCCAGTTAGGTAACAGAGTAGTACAGTACATAAACAAATCATCTTGAACGGCCAATCAATTCCTACGGCTTGCTATTATGAGTCCCAAGTTATCCTGGAATTATGCAATAAAGGTTCCTCAGTTCTTACTATGTGCGAGCAAGGCTAGTCTATCCAGTCAATCATGTGCGCCATGCATGAATTAGACGAGTCCTAGCAGGACGTCCGTCAATATACAATATACAATAATAATAAAAGCAGATACTGTTCCCTGCCCGTGTGGCAGATTTACAGTATCTGTGGGAACTAGCCGGCCCGTCGGGTACTACTCGTCCCAAGGGGGGTGCTATGTAAGAACTCAGAAATCCATTCTCTCCATGCAATCATTATTTTATTTAACTTAATAGTCCCTACGTTGAGTGAAATCCCATGCCGTGAATCATGGTCATTCAAATGAGTACTTTCGTATGGGGTACGATATGCACAACTCTACAACGATACCAGTGCGGTTAGGTTGCAGGTCTTACATAGCGTAATGCAACAATCAAATCTAACCACGGTAACCATGCCTTGACCATAAGATACACATGCTTTTTTTGTAGAAAATAAATAAATAGATAAATAAATAAATAAATAGATTGAAGCCTGCATGTGCATGTATGTCAATATTTCTGGATCAGCCAGTCGATTTACAATAGTTCATAACATGAACGTGTCTCATTCATTCATTTAATAAGACGACTAGCCAGTCTCTTAGTTCCAACTAGGAACGCATGATCAATTAGTCAAATAACCATCGTCATTAATGATGACAAGACATGAAAGTCATTTATCATCAAATAGGGTCGAGTCTATAACTCTCGAGGTCAAATTCTAGTCATACTGGGTATCCATGGATCAATCAGGACACAAGGTGTATTTTACATAACAATCCATTTTAACAAATTTAACATATCATGATTTATTAAGAAATTCACGCAAAAAGGCGTAAGGATATAATAGAAGAATTATCATGCCATCATTAAATGAATATGTTGAGGAATAAATAAAAACACCCAGGTCAGAAAGTCACGCCAACAAATCTATGCTAAGGCCAAAAGTCACGCAAGAAGTCTATGCTTAAGACCAACAAGTCACGCTAAGTCTAGCTGGGGTGAGCGTAGAAAATGGGCGTGAACAGTGAGCGTGAAAAGTGATACACGCTGGCGAGCGTGAGCGTAAAAAGTCACGCAAGCAAGCACAGCGTGAGCGTGAAGGGAAAATCCACGCACGCACAAGAGAGCGTGACTAAAAATCCACGCACTCATGGAAGTGTGCGTGACTAAAAATATACGCAGACTCGTGGATGTGTGCGTGACTAAAAATACACGTACGCACAGAGTGAGCGTGACTAAAATACACGCACGCACATACAGTGTGAACGTAACTCAAAAGTCACGCAGACACGTACAGTGTGAACGTAACTCAAAAGTTACGCACGCATGTAAAGACATGAGCGTGACTAAAAATACACACAAACACGTAAAGACGTGTGCGTAACTGGGTTGATGTTTACACGAGCACGTAAGAACGTGTGCGTAAAATATCTCCCAAACTCCAAGTCCCATGGAGCCTTGATCCAGTGCCAGAGAAAATACACACAAAGTTGGGAGATCAAAAACCCATGAACAGCCGAAATACTATAACTTAGATCTAGAGAAAACCAGCCGCAAAAATCAAAAACGTTAAGAACTAATCTCTCTCAGAATCATGAGAGGAAGGGAAATGAACCACAAAAATGGTTCTCCAAGCAAGAAGCAAGATTGCACTTGCCTTCTCCTGCTGCTGGTAGGTGGTGGGGAGTAAGGAGAGGAAGAAGAAGAAGTAATGGTGAGAATGAAATAATGAGGAGAAAGAAAGAGACGGAAGCTTTAAATAGGGGAAGTGGTGGTAGGTGGGAGTTAATGGGCCGGGTTTAAGGGGACAGACCGAAACCCAATACACCAAAGCAGCAAATAAAATGCAGGTAATAAAATTGCCGAAATATAATTGCAGAAATAAAATTGCAGAAATAAAATTAACATAAAAATTTCAAAGGAATTTAAATACAGAATACTACATGATAAATACTAAATAAATACTCATGAGTTGTACATGTATAAAAATATGCATTCCGGGAACAGAGAGTGACAATGCGCCTCTACCACCATGCTTCTTGTTCAAAGTATTCCAAAACCTATCCAAAAGTTTTAAAAACTTTGAAGGGGGTCTTGTAGAAGCATGGAATTTCAGAACCAGAAAGCCCATGTGCCAGACTATATGCGCCAGAACTCGGACAAAGTACTTCACAGCAAAAACAACAAGTATAAACATTGAAAGAGGACTTTTTATTTAACATATAAAAGTCTATTACATGTCTAAGAAAAGATTGTACAAAGGAGAATTTCTACAAAGAAAAGATCCTAAGTCTACAGCCAGCAATCACCATGCGCCCTCAAGCAGGCGCAACAATCACCATGCACCCTCAGTCAGGCGGATCCCACCATGCACCCTCAGCAAGGCGCATCCTTTTCAGCAGCTCAGTTATGTGCATCCTAGTTATGTGTATCCCTTCAGCAGCCCAGTTATGTGCCGCTCTTCCAGCCAGGCTCACCGCCGTCAAAATGCTTCGACTAATGAAGCATTTATTGAGCAGAATGAGGGAGGCAATCAACCCTCTAGCCGAGGAAGAGAAGAGCACCGCAAGCCAACCTGTGGCCAGGGGAGGCTTTGAAAGAGCCTCCAAAGGCGAAGGAAGACCGTAATTGAAACCGCGGCTAAAGGAGCAGCTTTCAACCCAATCAGAGTGGGCAACACCCACTTTGAAGGAAGAGAGTGCCCCCAAAACCGCAGCACCGCAATTCCGATCTACGGCTCTTCCTGCACAACGAAGACGAGGCCCGAGCATCCCTATCTTTGGATGCAACAGGCACCTTCCGCCTGCCTCGGAAGCCTTCGACTCCGACTTTTGGATGTAACAGTCACCTATAAGTGCATCA
Organism: Iris pallida; assembly: GCA_029216955.1. Classification (NCBI taxonomy): domain Eukaryota; kingdom Viridiplantae; phylum Streptophyta; class Magnoliopsida; order Asparagales; family Iridaceae; genus Iris; species Iris pallida. The sequence goes on along the minus strand of JANAVB010039816.1, from coordinate 3,019,695 downwards.
ACGAAGACATTGCGTCGTATTTTCACCCTCAGAAGTATCTTATCAACAGAATGCATTCGAGTACACAAGTTCATGTTGGAAGTACGTGAGAGAACGAGAAGCAAACCCTCTCTCCATGCCACTATTTATAGGCCGGGCAAATCAAACCCATGCGCCAAGTGGATGGCTCTCCGAATTCTGTGCAATGAATTTGCATTTAATGGATGAACCGGACGCTTCGAATTCAGCCAAATCAAAACGGCTATTTAAAGCACTCGAAGAACGTAACAGTCGCTGCATTAAAGAATACGTCACGAAGCGGATGCGCTGGCCAGCCCGCACATCACACAGACATCAAGCGCATCAGCACAAATGTGTCCTTCAGTACCAAGCGCATCACAGAGGATGCGCCCTCATGCGTCCCCATACGCCTAGTGGAACACCAATCGACGCGCCCACTCAGCTGTTCGTCGAATGTCAGAAACATTAAATGCTGAACTGACAGAGTTGGCAGCACACCTCCCGAAGTCTGAACAGTTGACAGTTTTTTTAAAAGACGAAGAGTCGCCAACATCAGCATCATCATTATTTTACTCCGACGGCTACTGTTACGTGGCCACCCAACCACTCGCATGCGCCTCCGCAGCCATGCACTCAAATCCGCATGCGCCTCAAAAGCCATGCGCCTCAGACTTTTTACTATTCCCTAAAGACAGAAGGAAAGTCTCCATTTGAAGCTCTGCATGCGCCTCAAAAGCCATACGTCCAGAATAGTTCGTGACTCCTAAAGGTTACGAGCCAAAGTCTCCTCATGCGCCGAGTCCTAGGCGCATCCTACCAAATCATTCCCTCCATCAAATCCAAGATCTCCGAGCCATGAGTCGACGACACGTGTCCTTTGACTCAACTCACCCAAGATTTCAGCAACAGAAAGATCTTCTCCTCTGCTACGTGCCGGCTCACAACAGCAGTATGAAGAATTCAACTCCTCGATCAGGGCGCATCGTCCATGCGCCTCCATCAGCAATTACCACATGGCGTCCCCACGTACAGGTGCATCCTACGTGCGCGCATGAGCAGCCGGCCTACAAAGCTATAAATAGAAGGATCATTTCCTTCACACACACACAGAACGATCCTACGTACAAAAAATGAAGGAACACACCACCAGAAAGGCAGATACAGACACTCAACATCTTTCTCCTCTCAGCAAGCTCCAGCACCCAGAGCAATCCAAACCTTCAGAGAATCGATAACCGTCATCAGATCGTCAACGGAGTCAACGCATTACCACTCACTCCATCGGCACAAGGGACCCAGATAAACAAAAGTGTACTCCTAGGACACATCTAAGTCCTATATTGTAATACTGTTCTGTTTGTATTGAAATTTGCAATAAAAGAATTTTAATGGCAAATACTACCAGGGTGGGAGCAAACCGACTAAGCCGAGAGAACTCGGCCGCATATCCATCGACCGTCCTGTCCATCTGCTTCAGATTGGTGAACCTCATCTGTAGATCATACCGAGCTACAGCATCAAAATACTTGGTCTGGAATCTCTCCCTGAATACTGCCCATAAAATAGAGGCCACTAATCCATCGGTCTGCGCTGCCCACCAGCTGCGGGCAAGATCTAGTAACTGCAGGCACACTACGGCCACCTTCTCGTTCTCTGGAGTCCTGGCTGCTTCTAGAATCACCTCTGTGTCCTGAAGCCATGCATCTGCAACGATCGCATCTTCACTGCCGTCGAAGAAGGGAGGGTTCAAGCGCTTGAAGCTGTTGGCCGCGCTATTACCCTGATAACCTCCTCTGGTCAAAGCATCTACCACTGCCTGGTGCAAGGCATATCGACGATCCTGGGAAGCTAATAATGACCTGATGAGACCCACCAAAGTGCCATCATCAGGTTCTGCAGGCTGGACGGGCTGAACTGGTGGCTCTCCTCCGGTAGGCACGACTCTGGAGGCTACTTCCAAATGCTGGACTTGATCTCCTGGTTGCTGCTGGTCCACGGGAGGTACTCCGCCTTGCTGATCGGCAGGTCCAGGAACAATGTCGCTGAAGAAGACGACATAGGGAATAATATGGAAGGACCAGGACAGATCAATGATACAAGCATGTGATCAGGTCAAGATTCTCAGGGATTTGAAGATAGGAGCAGAGATCAAGGACGAATACTGATTGAGACATCTATTCGGTAAACCCTCACATATCTTGATTTATAAGACCTGTATGGGCCACCACTAAAACCATGTCACGCCCCAGAACCAGAATACTGGAGAGCGGGGGCGTACATAGCCAGCTACGTATATTGATGTGCAACCCACCTCGCTATACGGTCATGGCTGTCTAGATACATGAGGGTTTAACTACAAGCCATCAGTCTCCTATGGTCAAGAACAAGCCTATTGTCTCAATCTCAAGCAAGGTAATAACTGTTACAAGATGTCAGAACACCAAATATACAATAGTAAGGCATCTCATACATTACATATTCGGATGATTATGAAGCTAGTCGTACCAAATGTCAGGACTAGCAAGAGTTTCAGTCATACATGATCAACCCTAGGATTTGTCAATCATGTTACAGCCCGTAGGCAGACAGTAAATAAAGGTGCAATACGAGCTAACACGTGCTCGCCGGCTAAATGCCTCAAAAGAATAATTTTACAAATAAGTGGAAGGACAAAAAAAACCCACTCGTTGCCAGGGTTACGCCTGTTGGTCACCTTCTGGCTGGAAGACAGGTGGATCCTCTGGTGCTGCTGCGATATCTGGCCATACAAAACCAGCTGGGTCAGACCCCAGAAAGAGCAAGTGCCACAAAGGAGGCTTCACTTAGGAACTAAAACCAGTATATCACAAATAAATAGTAAGGGTAATTAAAAGATATTGATAATAATTGAGATAACAATAGTATATTGAGCACGAAAAAACCATTCAAGTAGCCAGACTGTAACCCTTAAACCAAACAAGGACCGGGGTTGCAATCCTTCGCCTGAATAGAAACCCGCCTCAATTACTATTGGTAAGGTAACAAGACAATAAACGAAAAAAGGACACAGAACTGCTCCGGGAGCCAGGTGACAACCCTTAAACCAAACAAGGATTGGGGTTGTAACCCTTCGCCTGAACAGAACTGGACCCTTGATCTTTATTGTTTAGGCCAGTATAAATAATTATGGTATTAAGGTAAGGTAAAACATGACGAACATGGCATGGGGTTGCAATAAGACAATAAACGAAGAGAGGACACAGAACTGCTCCGGGAGCCAGGTTACAACCCTTAAACCAAACAAGGACCGGGGATGTAACCCTTCACCTGAACAGAACTGGACCCCCGATCGTTATTGCTAAGGCAAGCATCAATAATCATGTCATGTCATAATCCTGGGATAAGACTAAACTGGAATAACTCCATCCAATCAATCACGGCCAATCAAGAGTACGGCTTGATACTTTTAACTAACTAGGGTTATCACAGCCTAGTTACTAGCAAGATGCAATAAGATTATCCCAACAGCCACAAGCCCTGCAGACCATCCGGTTATCTGGGTCGAATGTTCGTTTATGAAGGGTGCACCACATGACCGTGTGCTGGAAATGTGCCCTACTCGTCGGTAGGCTACAAGTCCACGTAATGCGCCCAGATAACGGGATTGCCTGTAGCTGGGAATCTCTTCATGACTACTGAATTATTCTAGTTAATTAGCCTTAGTCAATTTCAGTCGGTACCCCTGACCGTGGTACTCAGGGATCCCCATCCTAGACATGATGCAAGATAGTACTAGTTTATTTGCACAAACACAATCGTCCACGGTGTCCAGGTCTTTCATACTTGTCATGTCAGGCTAGCTGTCGTAACAGCATGTCGAGATATATTATGTCAGTTTATTTTTCAAGAGTGCGCGACAATGGGCCACTATCGTGTTATATTCTTACGTTATCATGAATGAGAGAAACTTGCATAAAATAACTAGTGACATATTCTTGAAGCCAAGGAAAAGATCTACAACTTTTATGTTGGGAGGAATTCTGGCCAGTGGGACCTACTCTCAGCTATCCAGAACAGCCGGTGGAGATTCTGGATCGCAGGGAGAAGGTGCTCCGGAACCAGGTCATACCCTTGGTTCGGATTGCGTGGAGACATCACTCTTCAGGTAAGTCTACCTGGGAGAGGGAGGACGACATGCGGGAGCGTTTCCCTTATCTTTTCGCGCCCTGAGGTATAAATCTATTTCCTTTGTATTTTTGTTTGTGATTTCCTGTGCTTGTTGTCTTCAATTTCGAGGACAAAATTTTTTTTAAGGTGGATAGACTTGTCACCCTCACTTTTCCAAGTTAGGGGTAAAATGGTAATTTTTCATTTTATAATATTTTTGGGAATTTTATTTCATGAATATTATTAATTAATTATTATAGGAGTCGGGTTCGAATTTTATCGCATTCCGAGTTAATTCGGGACTCCGGGGAATTTCGACTTGAGTCGTAATTAGCATGTTAATTAACCATGGCCCACCACACTAAACTTCTAGGTTTAGGAGTTTGGACTAGTTCTCCATGAGTAATTAAGTTTAATTATGATTTTTAATTAATTTTAGCATTTTTCCAAAACTCATTTGGATTAATTTTGCATGTAGGCTTAGGGAGGGGCAAACTTGTAAATACAAGTGCCCCTACCATGACCACCATGGCCGGCCCCTATAGGCACTCCCTCCACCTCTCCTTTCTTCTTCACTAAGTCTTCTTCTTCTCTCTTCATTCATTTCTTCCAACTCCTTTTTCCTCTTCCAAATCTACATTTGGTATGTCATTTAAACCCTCATAAATTCTTCTATTTTATTTATTCTTTCACATTAATTATAGGGGAGACCATTCTCTACAAGTTGACCCTAGCCTTGTTAGGTTTCCTTAAAATCTAGTTTAGGGATTGTTTATGGATTTAACCTTTTTGAGTGGTATATATATATATATATATATATATATATATATATATATATATATATATATATATATATATATATATATATATATATATATATATATATATATATATATATATATTATATATATATATATATATATATATATATATGTGTATTTATGTGAGTGTATTTATGTGTGTGTATTTGTGTGTGTGTAGAGGAGAGTGGTAGTGTGTCATGAGAGTGTGTCCATGTGTGAGAGTGTATATGTGTGTGTGTATATATATATAGATATATATATGTGTGTGTGTGATCGTATATATATATATATATATATATATATATATATATATATATATATATATATATATATATATATATATATATATATATATATGTGTGTGTGTGTGTGATCGTATATATATGTGTGTGTGTATTTGTATATGTAGAGAGGGGAAGGAATGAGGAAATGTGGTGAGTGATATATATATTAGAGAGTTAGAGAGGGATTTTTAGAGAGATTATAGAGAGATTTTTAGAGAGAAATAGAGGAGGAAATGAGGAAGTAAGAGGGTGAGAAGGAGGGAGAGAAAAGAAGAGCAGTAGGCAGCAACTAGGGGGGCCAAGGGGGCTGCTGCCCCCCCTCCAAACAGCAACAGCTGCAGCAGAATCAGCAGCAGCAGTAGGAGCAGTTAGCAGCAGTAGGAGCAGCAGAGCACCCCCAAACCACCCCCTTTTAGCCCCTAAGATCCCCACTATATACCCATATATATATATATATATATATATATATATATATATATATATATATATATATATATATATATATATATATATATATATATACCCCTATATACTAGCTATATATACGCCTAATCAACCCACTAAATGGCCCCTAAACCTAGTCCTAAGAGAGTGTGGGAAATGGGTTTGAGTGAGTGAGTGAATGTTAAGTAGGATTTTGGTTAAGGGGTGAATTTGAGTTCCGTGATTCGGAACGCGTCAAAACTTGGAGGGGACTTAGATAATATGATTTAGATTTTGTGGGTAGGCTTCGGAGTTGGAATCGCGGTTGCGTGTGGGCTTGGGGAGACGGTATCGCACCGCACCATTCCGTATCTTGAAATATTCAAGATAACAGGTAAACGGGCGATTCGGACCGTAAGATGGACTGGATGTCCACTTACCCTAGAAAACTTGGTAGGTAATGATTGTATAGGCTAGTACCCTACTACCCTAGGAAGCACGGAGTGGAATTCCTAAGAGAAAGCCACTTGGCGTCAAGTTAGAACGGTTTAAGGGTAAATGTTAAGGGGTAATCGGGTAATTTCGAGATACGGAGTTCGGGTATTCGGATTGACTTGAAACTTGGGTGGCTTGTTGGGTACACCCTACAAATGTCATATTTGAGCCGATTTTGGCTCGGTTGACCCAGAGTTGACTTTTTACCCAAAAGTCAACCGTGAGTCAATACTTTGTCTAGATTTGACCAAATCCAAACCAGAGTTGACCAGTTGACCAAAAGTCAATTGTTGGTCAACATTTGACCAGTTTGACCTAGGATTGACCTAGAGTTGACCAGAGTTGACCAGGGTTGACCAGTTGACCAAAAGTCAACTGTAGGCCAACTCTTGACCCCGTTTGACTTTCTTCAACTTGTTTTGACCTGTGATGACTGGTATGACCTAGGGTTGACTTGGTCTAACTTAGATTGACTTGATATAACTTGATTTGACCTAGATTTGACTTGACAGGACTTAGTGTGACTCAGTTAGACCTAGTTTGACCTAGATTGCATATCATTCATTGTGAATCATTCTTAAACTTGTTTAAACCTAAATTAACATGCAATATCTCATATTTAGGTTTCTGATTACCGCTCTGAGCATTGATATACCCTACAGCTCAGGACAGCAGACATTCACTGATAGTTTTTATTGTCTTGATATCTGCTATATCTGATTCAGTCGTAGTGTCTTACTTGATTCTCAGTCACGATAGTTCATGGACTAGTACACGTTGCATCATGACATGAGATGTTGTTCCTAGATTTCTAGGTATATTGGTACACTTCCTGTCTTATTCCCTGTACTTTTATAGACACCGATTTCTAAGGAGATTTGCTACCCTCTTACGGAATCACGTGCCATGACGTGTCATGTCCAGATCCATTGTACTATTCGGGGATGGAGAATTATTAGGGGCTATGTGATCCAAGCCACCTTGTCACTATTCATGTGCTTGTGCCACTCTTCCCTCACGAAGGGTGTAGCGAGATCCTTTTGCCTTGTGCTCGTTATCCAGGTTGGCCGGCATGACTTTCCGTTGAGGTCACCGCGGATTGTCGGGCCAAGTGGATAGCCTGTCCTGTCACTTATCCCAAGCCGATCACATATCGTTCTAATAATTCAAGTCATATTTTATATTTACTTTATCTTATCGTATATCCTGCTATGTTCTACATTCAGTATTTTCCTCACCATGCCATGGTATACAGTTACTCACATGCTCTACATGCCTTTACATTGTACCTTGATTGGAGACTAAGTTCTGCTCGGGAGAAGAGTTACAACCCCGGTCCTTGTTTGGTTTAAGGGTTGTAACTCGGCTTCCGAACGGTTCCCAAGTTTTCATATATCTTTGTCTCGTAGTTCATTATACTGTCTCTTATAGAATTTGTCAAATCACATGGAACTGCTGTTAGTGCTTGTACTTGCTCATTTTTCTGACAGGATACCGTTATGATATATTACAGATGATTCTGAGTCGGACTGCTCGACCTATTATGGGCTCGAGTCAGATGGAGTAGCCTTGGATCGTGGCCTTATAGTAGAGCCACTAGATTTTGTACTTCCAGAGTAGTGTAGATTAGCTAGGTTTGACTGGACTGCGATCCAGCTAGCTTTATCAGACTGTAGCTTCTACATTATATTTTGAGACCCTGTGATGTTGTATATATCTGGGCTTGTATTAGACTCTGGACTTATTTACTCTTTCATCTATCACATGTTCTCTTTCTGAGCTATCTACCTTAGTTTTATTCTGTGATTGAGACTGTATTGATATGTCACCTCCATTCGGAGAGTATATACTGTACAGGTACCTTTATACTGTTAGTCGTAGTATTTACAGGTGTTATATAGAGCGTTCTACCGCCGATACTGCGGCATAGGCTGGACGTACCCACGTGCTCGTGCCCCTCATAAGGGTGCGGGTCGTGACACGTTTTTGTGGTGGCCCACGCAGGTCTGTGTCGCAATTAGTGTGATCTCGTAATGGTGCTCGACTTAGAGTACTAATTACGAGCCTGCAATTAGGACGTAGGACCTAGGACATGATAGGAGTTTCTCAATCACACCTAGGAAATTTCCGATATTTTGATTATCATGATTATTTCCCTTGTATTAAATTAACTGTCCTTCTTTGATAAATCTACTCATGTGCCATATTGATCTCTTTGTTTCAATTCATCTCCAGGATGACGAAGACGCACCCGCAGGCCTCTGGATCGAGTAGCTTGCCCGAGAGATCTGATCAGGCTGAGGAGGAGGTTCACGAGACTGCCCCGAGTGATTCCACTATCCCGGAGACCCCGACAGTTGCACAGGAAGGTCTACTACCTCCACCCCAGAGGGTTTCGGTCGTCGTTCTGGAGATGCTGCTGCCACCACCACCGATACCGACGGATACACATCATATGTTCCTTCTCCTTCAGCAGATGATGGAGACACAGCGGGCCCAGGCAGAGGCGTCGCAGCGCCAGTCGGAGGCGTCATATTGTTAGATCGAGATGCTAAGGCAGAGTATGGAGAACTCGTATCAGCTTGCACTGGCAGCAGTGGAGAGAGTGGCACCGGGTACGGTGCAGGGCCCTACTGGCCAGCAGCCGTACCAGCAGCAGTCCAGGCCGGGAACCGTATTAGACTTTAGGAAGATGAGCTCCAGGGACTTCACGGGCATGGAGGGCATCCTTTATGCAGACGACTGGCTAGAGGATGTGCAGCAGAGCATGGAGCTCGCAGAGCTTCCTAGAGCACTTTGGGTTTCGGCCGCAGCCAGCCGATTCTTTGACATTATGCTGACATGGTACCGTACGGATCCTCGTGCATCGGTAAGAGGGCTGACATGGGAGAACTTTCGGAGGCTCTTCAAGGAGAAGTTCTTCCCGGACGTGGCTCTTACAGCATTGGAGGGCCAGTTCATGGGTCTAGTGCAGGAGAACTCGTCGGTGGACGAGTATGCAGCTGAGTTCTTCCGCCTTAGCAGGTTTGCTCCCGATATGATCCAGGATAAGGGACAAAAAGCTCGTAAGTTCCGCAGAAGACTTATTCATGTAGTGCGCATCCGTACCTCGGGTCATCGTGACGCGACGTTCGATCAGATATTGATGGACGTGCAGATCGCGGAGGAGGACTTCGGCCTCAGGCCGAAGAGGAGCGGAGATGCTATGGGGGCGAGTTCCAGTGCAGGATCGGCCAAGCGCCCCTACTTTCAGCATCAGCAGAGGCCATTCCAGCAGCAGCAGCCTCTGTTGCAGAGTCAGCAGGCACCAGAGCGTGCCCAGCAGCACCAGGGACAGGGCCAGAGACCGGCTACTCCGTACGGCTTCTGCGGGAAGCCGGGGCACACCAGGGAGGCTTACAGGAAGAGGTTGGGCGTCTGTCTTTACTGTGGGGAGCCCGATCACCAGCTGAGGGATTATCGTTTTTGCGGAGTCCGAGGAGGCCAGGACAGAGTGCAGCCGGCTAGAGGACCAGCAGTTCAACAGAGGGGTCCTCCACTTCAGACCCAGCAGCAGCGTTTTGTTCAGCACCAGTGGGGAGCACCCGCGGGCAGGGTGTTCGCTTTGGCAGCAGAGGAGGAGGTAGAGCCCGTGGAAGATGTTGTAGCAGGTCATGTTCTCCTAGATTCTTTCCCTGCTTTCGCCTTGTTTGATTATGGGGCGACCCATAGTTTTGTGTCTGTTTCTTTTGCTCTGAGACACAATATTATTGCTGAATATATGGGTAGGACTTGCAAGATTATGACCGGGGGAGGCATTATCCTGGTTAATAATATTTGTAAGGGGCGGAGAGTCACTCTGAGAGGCCAGAACTTGAGTGCGTGTCTGCTCGTAATGCCCCTACCGAGGTACGATATGGTACTTGGTATGGATTGGTTGAGCATGCACCATGCTAGCATTGATTGCAGAGGAGGCAGAGTTCTTTTTAGGCCGCCGGGAGAGCCAGAGATCGAGTTTGCTCGAGGAGCAGCGGAGCCGGAGTCTGGATTCTGTGGAGCTTTGTTGGCGGGGCAGGATTTGCCACATCCGTTGATTGCTGAGTTCTCGGATGTCTTTCCCGAGGAGTTGTCGGGGATGCCGCCAGACAGGGACATTGAGTTCTCTATAGACTTGGTGCCGGATGCCGAGCCCATATCACAACATGTCTATAGGGTGAACAGCAGCGAGTTGATAGAGCTGAAGAAGCAAGTCGACGAGCTGCAGGACAAAGGGTTCATCAGATCCAGTTCTTCGTCCCGGGGAGCGCCAGTCCTTTTTGTGCCGAAGAAGGACCGTACGTCCCGTATGTGCATTGATTACCGGGCACTCAACAACCTCACTATCAAGAATAGGTACCCTTTGTCGAGGATCGACGACTTGTTCGATCAGCTGAGTGGGGCAAAGGTCTTTTCGAAGATAGACTTGAGGTCCGGGTATCACCAGCTGAAGGTGAGGCGGGATGACATTCCCAAGACGGCATTTCGGACTCAGTACGGCCAGTACGAGTTTACAGTGATGCCATTTGGGTTGACCAATGCTCCCACGGTGTTCATGAACTTGATGAACAAGGTATTCCATCAGTACCTTGACAAGTTCGTGGTGGTCTTCATAGACGATATCTTGATCTATTCGAAGACGCAGGAGGAGCATGTGGAGCACTTGAGAGTTGTGTTAGAGACTCTGAGGAGGGAGCAACTCTACGGGAAGCTTTCGAAGTGTGAGTTCTTCTTGGACCAGGTGGAGTTCTTAGGTTATGTTGTGACCGAGCACGGGATTTCAGTGGACCAGAGGAAGATTTCGGCAGTGGAGTCTTGGTCTACGCCCAGTTCAGTTGCCGAGGTTCGAAGCTTTCTGGGTTTAGCTGGCTATTACCGGAAGTTCGTCCAGGACTTCTCGCGGATTGCAGAGCCGATGACTAGACTCACCAGGAAGGACGTGGAGTTCGTCTGGACTGTTGAGTGTCAGGCTGCATTCGATGAGCTGAAGAGGAGGTTGACTTCAGCTCCGATCTCGACTTTGCCATCTGGGTCAGGTGGGTTCTCGATCTTCAGCAATGCTTCGGGAAAGGGCTTAGGTTGTGTTCTTCAGCAGCACGGGAAGGTGATTGCCTATGCATCCAGGCAGTTATGTCCTCATGAGAAGAACTATCCTACTCATGATCTGGAGTTGGCCACGGTTATATTTGCTTTGAAGTTATGGAAGCATTACCTGTACGGAGAGCGAGTTGAGATCTTCACAGATCACAAGAGCTTGAAGTACGTGTTCACTCAGAAGGAGTTGAACATGCAGCAGAGGCGGTGGTTAGAGCTGATGAAGGACTTCGATATATCCTTACAGTACCATCTGGGGAAGGCCAACGTAGTTGCAGATGCCTTGAGCAGGTATCCAGTTGCTATGTTCTTGACGACAGATCGTCATTTGTTGGCCGACCTGGATAGTTTGGGTATCGAGGTCATCATTCTGGGCGTGGAGATCCAGATGTGGGGTTTGCAGATTCAGTCTGAGCTGATGGATAGAGTCAGGTCAGTGCAGTATGATGATGTTGCCCTGAGGAGCATCAGGGAGCAGGTGAGGACGGGCTTGCTTGACGATTTCTCTATAGCCGAAGACGGGTCGTTGCGACACGGTACTAGGCTGTGCGTTCCGCGTGGAGAGCTTCGGGAGGAGGTTCTTCAGGAGGCACATCGCTCTCAGTATTCTATGTATCTTGGGGCCAACAAGATGTATAGGGACCTGAGAGAGCACGTATGGTGGTATGGCATGAAGCGCGAGGTAGCTCAGTTTGTATCTCGTTGCCTTGTGTGTCAGTAGGTGAAGACCGAGAGGCAGAGACCAGGTGGATTGCTACAGTCGCTACCCATTCCTGAGTGGAAGTGGGAGCACATCACCATGGACTTTATATCTGGACTTCCACGATCGCCAGGAGGAAAGGACGCGGTTTGGGTCATAGTTGATAGATTGACCAAATCGGCCCACTTTTTGCCTTTCAAAGTGGGTTTGTCTACGGAGAGGCTGGCTGAGCTGTATGTTCGTCAGATCGTGAGATTGCACGGAGTTCCGGTGAGCATAGTTTCATATTGGGATAGCCGATTCACTTTTCACTTCTGGAGGAGTTTGCAGGCTAGCTTGGGCACCTCGCTCAAGTTTAGTACTGCTTATCATCCTCAGACAGACGGGCAGTCGGAGAGGACCATCCAGACTTTGGAGGATATGGTTCGCACATGTGTGCTAGATCTCGGGGGTTCTTGGGAGGACCATCTTCACCTGGCAGAGTTTGCTTACAACAACAGCTACCAGGCCAGTATAGAGATGTCACCATTTGAGGCTCTATATGGACAGAGATGTCGTACTTCTTTATCTTGGGACGATGTCGGCGAGCGGGCGCTTCTTGGGCCGGAGATGGTTGTGGATGCGGCCGAGAAGGTCAGATTGATTAGAGACAGACTTCGGGTGGCTCAGGATAGGCAGCGGCATTGGGCCGATAGTCACCGGAGACCGTTAGAGTTCGTGGTTAGTTTCAGTTTTTGTCATGTTTGTTGTGATTATTTGTTAGTTGTGTGTTGAGTTTTTGTCTTGTGTCTAGTATGGTGACATGGTATTTCTGAGGATATCCCGGACACGTGGCACTATTCGCTTTGGCGGCGGTGGAAAGCTCAGTCCGCGCTACATCGGACCTTTCACCATCTTAGAGAGGATCGGTGCAGTAGCCTACCGACTGGACTTGCCTACTAGGCTCGAGGGAGTGCACAACGTGTTTCATGTATCTCAGCTGAGGCGGTACGTGGCAGATCCTAGCCATGTATTGGACCATTCAGCGATACAGGTGGGACCTACTCTCAGCTATCCAGAACAGCCGGTGGAGATTCTGGATCGCAGGGAGAAGGTGCTCCGGAACCAGGTCATACCCTTGGTTCGGGTTGCGTGGAGACATCACTCTCCAGGTGAGTCTACCTGGGAGAGGGAGGACGACATGTGTCACGACCCGCACCCACCGTGAGGGTACGAGAACGTAACAACGCCCAGCCTACATCGCAGTGTCGGCAGTAGAACGTTGTTCTAAGTCATGAACTATAACTACATAACATGAAATATACTCTCCAGAAGGAGGCCAACACCGAGGTACAACTCAATCACAATCTAAGGTAGAATATAGCACGATGGAAATAGATAAGAAATCCTCAACTGAGGTACAGCAGAAATGGAATACAAGTCTCATCATCTCTAAAATATACAACTCTGAAAATAAAGACAACAGCTAAGCATGAAAAGAAGGAACAGTCTAAGCTATCTACACTATATAAGGTATCATCCTGAGCAGCTGCCTGAACCTCCCCAGGGGTCCAGGTTGCGAGTGTCAACTAGGCAAACTCCAAGTAAGGGTGCAGGGTTCCTCATCATCCTCTGTAAAATTTTTAACAGGTCCAGTCAGGACGAGAGCAAGCACAAAACATCTCACGCAGTTCATATCATGTTAGGAAATATAAAGCATGCAATAGAGTAAGGTACATGAAACACTGAAAGAAAGAAGTGTATAAAAAACAGTAGAGATTTGATAACAAGAAATATCTAAATATGATAAGTAAGAACTGTAAGCCTACTGTGATTTAGAGTACAATATGGTTATGTAAAAAGTCTAAGAAAATGCAATGGTAACTCCATTGTACGTGGGTGTACAATAACATATACAATAGTTATACAATCTTGTACAATAGGATTTGATTACATAACCAATTCTACTCCCCCTCTCCAATCAATACACAAGGATCCACTCCAGTTACGTTATCTTGCACAATAGTGTACAATGTTATACAATAGATGTACAATATTATACAATAGGTGTACAATATTATACAATAGTTGTACAATGTTATACAATAGTGTACAATGGTCTATCCCTGGAACTCATGTGATAATGAGAGTACAATATGCACAATGAGTGTACAAGGATATAGGTATTCAGTAAATACAATATGGAAGTGAAACGTACATCACAATATGTATCTAGTGAATACAAGGGGATAACATCCCAAAAGAAGATCCTTATAGTACCAATCCGTGATAACAATCGTGTCAGCATCAAGTACAGTAATCTAGAGCAAGAATGTAAATCCAGGCAAGTATGAAACGGTCAGAGAATGTACTCATCTCGTATCTGAATGTCTGAAGTAAATGTACTGCCTGAGGAGAGGTGTCTGTCTCCTAATCAGAGCAACACAAGTTACAACATGTCTAAAATAAGGAAATAGACTGCTACAATGTATCTACATGCTGTCTAGGTCAAACTAGGCTAAAGTCAACACTTGGTCAACTCTAGTCAAAGCTAGGTCAACTGGGTCAACATAGACTCAATGAAGTCTCACTAGGCCTAACCAGTCTACCCTAGCTAGTACACACCATACAAATCCAAGGCTATACAAGCCAACACAAGTCACATATCAAGATACATCACATTCATGCATATTCAACATTATATATATATATATATATATATATATATATATATATATATATATATAAGAGAAAAGAACTAACATGTAAAGCTATGTGCGTGTGTGTGAAAAAAAAAATATAAGAGAAAAGAACTAACATGTAAAGCTATGTGCGTGTGTGTGAACATGGAAGTGTACATGAAAAGAGAAATCAACACTAGTTATGAGTTTACACTACACATGGCACAAAGCTAACCCATCTACATTATACATGTATTATACTTAACAAGCATGGCCTCAAGTATACATCTATATACATTAGAGTAGGGACTATTTAAGTTATAACTAACATGCATCTATACTTTACATAAATCTATATATATTATAGCAATCATTTAGAGAAGGGTTACATGGCATGGTGGTTGATATAGAGTGGGGTGTCCTTGTGTAGAGGGTGAAGTTCATTCTCAGTTTAGTTCCACATTTACATATAAACTAAAGTGAGCTATCCCATAAACTGGTGTAACTAACCACATAAAATGAACCATGTTATCTGAAATCTGCCATTAAGCCAACATCCCATATGCATACAGCTCATGCATTGTCTAATACTGAAATTAACTAACATTTCGAATTAAGGGGTTGAAGGTTAACATTACATTCATAGACATTCCACTATATTGAAAACTAAAATTGGCTTGGCAATAGGAAAAGGAAGGTATATATGCTTACATGGACAGTTCAGTGTTCGAACAACCTAAAATGAACTAACATTCAATCTAAATATCAGCTATGTATTGGTTCTATGTCTACATATGAAATCTGATATTGTATTTACAATATTTATACATTATGCATTCATATCTATCATTACATATATACCTTGCATTTATATCTAGCATTCATTATATACTTTCATGCATGCATTGTATATCATTCTTTCATTCATGCATTTATGCATTGCTTACATATATTACATTAATTGCATTCCTACATGCTTGCATTCAACCATATATATACATTAATGTAAATAGGATATATATCATATATATATCATTTCATTCATCTAACATATCATGCATTACATACTCTATATTCATTTAATATCCATACTACATAGGCTCATAGGTTACACAAAATGCATATATCGTATAGTCACTCTTTTACTTAAAACCAATACTGTACCAATTGGGCATTAACTAAATTCTAGGATTAAAGTATGTTGTAGTACTTCATTTTAGCTTTCCGAAACTTCAAACGGATCGCATTTTCGTGTCCGGAAGCTCCCGAAATCGCAAAAATACTGAAACACGTTCGTCTTTCGTACAGCTGACACTCAAATAATTCTACAGAAAGTTACAGAAAGAATTTGGCTTATTAAAATATATATTTGGAAAGCTAACTTCGATACGGTTCTTTTAAAAAAACGGGAGATAAATCGAAGTTTTAAGCTAAAAGTTATGACATTTCTAAGTGGCTATTGCTACTAAAAACATGGATAAAAATTATGACGAATTTGGGTAGTTTGAGACAAAAGAACACAAGTATATAACATAATATATCAAGAACTCACTCTCTACACTAATATATATATGAGACACTATAGGACACATCTCCAATACAAAAATATGGGATTAAACATGTAATAATTCATTCATACATAACAACAACACATAGTGTGTCCAAATTTGGGGTTTTCCCACATGGACACAACCACAACACAAAGGACACTCCTATGACCTCCAAATGGACACGAAATGGACACAAATGGAGATACAACCATGGGGGTCATTCCTATGGGTTCAAAATAGACCTATATGCATGAGAAAATGAAAAGAAGAAGGGATTTATACCTCCCGGTAGATCGAATCGAAGAAAAACCTTCCCGGAGCGACACCGACACGTAGAGATTCTAAAAGGACACGAACGAGCTCCGAATCCTCCCAAACTTGGGTAGCTTCCTCCTTAGCTAGAATGGAGAAGGAAAAAAAGAAGATTTGGAGGCAAAATAGAAGGATTTGGTGGAGAAATTGTTAGGGATTGCTCTCTAGGAATTTGGGAAAGAATAAGAGAGAGAGTGTGGATGAGAATAATAAAATGAACTTGAGCCTATCCTCTCCCAAAGTGGCTGGCCATATGGGGCTATTTGTTCTATTATGGTAAGGTCCAAAATGCCCCCACTAACCTATTCTATTAGTATTAGGAAAGGGCTAATTGGTTGGGGCTAAATTAGTCATTCTAAAGTCTCTAATCACACTAACCTTATCCATAATAATTAGTCTAACATCTAACTAAAATATTTCTATCATGTGGGCCATGGCTAACTAATGTGTGGGTCCACTAAAGTCAACACTACCCCCGGGTCCCCGTTTCAAGTCGGATTGAGCTGAAATTCGAACCCGACTCAAATAACCCCAAA
This sequence comes from Iris pallida, assembly GCA_029216955.1. Lineage (NCBI taxonomy): Eukaryota > Viridiplantae > Streptophyta > Magnoliopsida > Asparagales > Iridaceae > Iris > Iris pallida. The sequence continues at coordinate 3,002,677 of JANAVB010039816.1, read as the reverse complement.
ACAATATCATAAATAATAAAATAAATTTCAACCCCAAAATAATATCATAAATAATAAAATAAATTTTAAAAATATTCAAAAATATAAAATGACAAAAATACCCATGTTTCTGAAAACTGGGGATGACAAATTCCTCGAAATTAAAACCAAACAATAGTAAAATGTCAAAATCACAAGTCATAATTTTAAATAGTTTTAAAATAATTAAAAATCACCAAAAATCATAATATAAAATAATTATCAATAAATAATAATTATAATTACAAAATTTTAAAATTACCCTCATCTGGAAAATTGGGTGTTACAACATGCGGGAGCATTTCCCTTATCTTTTTACGTCCTGAGGTATAAATCTATTTCCTTTGTATTTCTGTTTGTGATTTCCTGTGCTTGTTGTCTTCAATTTCCATGACGAAATTTTTTTAAGGTGGATAGACTTGTCACCCTCACTTTTCCAAGTTAGGGGTAAAATGGTAATTTTTCATTTTATAATATTTTTGGGAATTTTATTTCATGAATATTATTAATTAATTATTATATGAGTCGGGTTCGAATTTCATCGCATTCCGAGTTAATTCGGGACTCCGGAGAATTTCGACTTGAGTCGTAATTAGCATGTTAATTAACCATGGCCCACCACACTAAACTTCTAGGTTTAGGAGTTTGGACTAGTCTCCCATGAGTAATTAAGTTTAATTATGATTTTTAATTAATTTTAGCATTTTTCCAAAACCCATTTGGATTAATTTTGCATGTAGGCTTAGGGAGGGGCAAACTTGTAAATACAAGTGCCCCTACCATGACCACCATGGCCGGCCCCTATAGGCACCCCCTCCACCTCTCCTTTCTTCTTCACTAAGTCTTCTTCTTCTCTCTTCATTCATTTCTTCCAACTCCTTCTTCCTCTTCCAAATCTACATTTAGGTATGTCATTTAAACCCTCATAAATTCTCCAATTTTATTTATTCTTTCACATTAATTATAGGGGAGACCATTCTCTACAAGTTGACCCTAGCCTTGTTAGGTTTCCTTAAAATCTAGTTTAGGGATTGTTTATGGATTTATCCTTTTTGAGTGGTATATATATATATATACATGTGTATTTATGTGAGTGTATTTATGTGTGTGTATTTGTGTGTGTGTAGAGGAGAGTGGTAGTGTGTCATGAGAGTGTGTCCATGTATGAGAGTGTATATGTGTGTATATATATATAGATATATATATATATATATATATGTGTGTGTGTGATCGTATATATATATGTGTGTGTGATCGTATATATATATGTGTGTGTATTTGTATATGTAGAGAGGGGAAGGAATGAGGAAATGTGGTGAGTGATATATATATATATATATATATATATATATATATATATATATATATATATTAAAGAGTTAGAGAGGGATTTTTAGAGAGATTATAGAGAGATTTTTAGAGAGAAATAGAGGAGGAAATGAGGGAGTAAAAGGGTGAGAAGGAGGGAGAGAAAAGAAGAGCAGTAGGCAGCAGCTAGGGGGGCCAAGGGGGCTGCTGTCCCTCCCCCCCCCCCAAACAGCAGCAGCAGCTGCAGCAGAATCAGCAGCAGCAGTAGGAGCAGTTAGCAGCAGTAGGAGCAGCAGAGCACCCCCAAACCACCCCCCTTTTAGCCCCTAAGATCTCCACTATATACCCATATATATATATATATATATATATATATATATATATATATATATATATATATATATATATATATATATACTAGCTATATATACGCCTAATCAACCCACTAAATGGCCCCTAAAACTAGTCCTAAGAGAGTGTGGGAAATGGGTTTGAGTGAGTGAGTGAATGTTAAGTAGGATTTTGGTTAAGGGGTGAATTTGAGTTCCGTGATTCGGAACGCGTCGAAACTTGGAGGGGACTTAGATAATGTGATTTAGATTTTATGGGTAGGCTTCGGAGTTGGAATCGGGGTTGCGTGTGGGCTTGGGGAGATGGTATCGCACCGCACCATTCCGTATCTTGAAATATTCAAGATAACAGATAAACGGGCGATTCGGACCGTAAGATGGACTGGATGTCCACTTACCCTAGAAAACTTGGTAGATAATGATTGTATAGGCTAGTACCCTACTACCCTATGAAGCACGGAGTGGAATTCCTAAGGAAAAGCCACTTGGCGTCAAGTTAGAACGGTTTAAGGGTAAATGTTAAGGAGTAATCGGGTAATTTCGAGATACGGAGTTCGGGTATTCGGATTGACTTAAAACTTGGGTGGCTTGTTGGGTACACCCTACAAATGTCATATTTGAGCCGATTTTGGCTCGGTTGACCCAGAGTTGACTTTTTACCTAAAAGTCAATCGTGAGTCAACACTTTGTCTAGATTTGACCAAATCCAAACCAGAGTTGACCAGTTGACCAAAAGTCAACTGTTGGTCAACATTTGACCAGTTTGACCTAGAGTTGACCAGAGTTGATCAGGGTTGACCAGTTGACCAAAAGTCAACTGTAGGCCAACTCTTGACCCCGTTTGACTTTCTTCAACTTGTTTTGACCTGTGATGACTGGTATGACCTAGGGTTGACTTGGTCTAACTTAGATTGACTTGATATAACTTGATTTGACCTAGATTTGACTTGACAGGACTTAGTGTGACTCAGTGAGATCTAGTTTGACCTAAATTGTATATCATTCATTGTGAATCATTCTTAAACTTGTTTAAACCTAAATTAACATGTAATATCTCATATTTAGGTTTCTGATTACCGCTCTGAGCATTGATATACCCTACAGCTCAGGACAGCAGGCGAGTACATTCACTGATAGTTTTTATTGTCTTGATATCTGCTATATCTGATTCAGTCGTAGTGTCTTACTTGATTCTCAGTCACGATAGTTCACGGACTAGTACACGTTGGATCATGACATGAGATGTTGTTCCTAGATTTCTAGGTATATTAGTATACTTCCTGTCTTGTTCCCTGTACTTGTATAGACACCGATTTCTAAGGGGATTTGCTACCCTCTTACGGAATCACGTGCCATGACGTGTCATGTCCAGATCCATTGTACTATTCGGGGATGGGGAATTATTAGGGGCTATGTGATCCAAGCCACCCTGTCACTATTCATGTGCTCGTGCCACTCTTCCCTCACGAAGGGTGTAGCGAGATCCTTTTGCCTTGTGCTCGTTATCCAGGTTGGCCGGCATGACTTTCCGTTGAGGTCACCGCGGATTGCCGGGCCAAGTGGATAGCCTGTCCTGTCACTTATCCCAAGCCGATCACATATCGCTATAATAATTCAAGTCACATTTTATATTTACTTTATCTTATCTTATATCCTGCTCTGTTCTACATTCAGTATTTTCCTCACCATGCCATGATATACAGTTACTCACATGCTCTACATGCCTTTACATTGTACCTTAATTGGAGACTAAGTTCTGCTCGGGAGAAGAGTTACAACCCCGATCCTTGTTTGGTTTAAGGGTTGTAACTCGGCTTCCGAACGGTTCCCAAGTTTTCATATATCTTTGTCTCGTAGTTCATTATACTGTCTCTTATAGAATTTGTCAATTCACATGGAACTGCTGTTAGTGCTTGTACTTGCTCATTTTCCTGACAGGATACCGTTATGATATATTACAGATGATTCTGAGTCGGACTGCTCGACCTATTATGGGCTCGAGTCAGATGGAGTAGCCTTGGATCGTGGCCTTATAGTAGAGCCACTAGATTTTGTACTTCCAGAGTAGTGTAGATTAGCTAGGTTTGACTGGACTGCGATCCAGCTAGCTTTATCAGACTGTAGCTTCTACATTATATTTTGAGACCCTGTGATGTTGTATATATCTGGGCTTGTATTGGACTCTGGACTTATTTACTCTTTTATCTATCACATGTTCTCTTTCTGAGCTATCTACCTTAGTTTTATTCTATGATTGAGACTGTATTGACATGTCACCTCTTTCTGAGCTATCTACCACTTGCAGTTAAAATTGTAGGTCCTAAAAAATCAAGTTGCACCCATCAACAAAGTCATGAAAATCAAGAAATGCATCATTCAATTGAATTACGCAGGAGACAGATTGCGCACATTCTCGATTGCGTAGACTGAACTGCGCACTCATCCAAGTGCGCAAGCTGACGTGGCAACGTCATCATTACCTGACAGAGAATCAGATCTTCTGACTGCTGACAGCACGGAGAACGAGGAAACTATTCATTTATCGTGCAGCACAGCGCTCGAGGACAGCTGTACATGTAGCGCAATCTGCCTGCAGCGCAATCCAGCCCAGCGCGGTCTATCCTAGCGCAATTCGAAGCTAGCGCAATTCAGGTGGCGCACTCCATCAATACAACTGACAAAGTACACGTGGCCTTCACGCCATCAATGACTCATTACGTGGTAACCGTCTGTACACGATCATGTACATTTCATGCCATGTGTCCAATACAGTTGGCCCACGATCAAGCAACTGCCAGCGCAGTCTGATGTCTGCGCGGTCCAATACAGCACAATCCATCTTGCGCAGTCCAGAATAACTAAAAAGTAGTTATTTCCAGAACTCTATAAATAGAGTTTCAAGTCTTCATTCCGGGGGATCAGACAAAAAGTTCAGAAAAATCAGAGAGTTCAGGAGTTCTTGCCCAAGTGCCCAAGTGCTGCTGCATTCTTTAGAGGCTATCGCCTTCAACTTTCGAGGCTACGTCTTCATAGTTCACATCGTCCAAGGGATAAAGCGATCGTCATCTAGATCGGATTCCTATAGTTGTACTTTCCCAGAATTCTTGTAATCTTCTTTACAAAGTTTGTTGAAATAAAGATCAACTTTTGTTTTTGCAAACAAAATGGCGACTCTGCTGGGGAAGACTTTCTCATCTGACGAGGAAGTGACAACTCAATATGACGTTGCGTCTATCGGAAAGACGCATAAGACGCTTGTTGTGAAGGTCAACCAGACGGCCTATAAAGCCATGATCAACTCCAGGACCACCTCTCGCACTGCAACCACTTCTGCCACGAGCAAAGTGCGCCCAGTGTGGGTCCCCAGGACTGCTGCGCAGTCTGATATTTCTGCTGTTGCACAGTCTGCTTCCAAGACTGTTGTACAATCTGTTGATTCTGCCACCAAGACTGCTGCGCAGTCTAAGGTCTTTGCTGCCAAGACTGTTGCACAGTCTGTTGTCTCTACTGTTGCACAATCTGCCTCAACTGCTCGTGCGCAGTCTGCTCTTACCAGTGCACAAATCACTTTCTATGCTGCTCTGGCTAAGTGCAAGACTCCACTTCCTCTGGCGCAGTTGGCTACAACTTTGCCTGCGTAGTCCACTACTCCAGCAACCAGAGTGCATACCAAATACTCTATGGCCAGAACTCCTGATGCGCAAACCACAGTGTCTGTGGCCAGAACCAAATAGCCATCTACCAGAACTCCTAATGTGCAATCAGCCAGTGCGCAAGCTGTGCCAACGCAGTCCAAAAGAGACAGCCCTTTGGCTAATCTCTCTTCCGCTCACAGCAAGGAGAAGAGCTCTGCTCTTCTTCACTCTGTGGCTCCTGCACAATCCACTGGGGGTAGTCTTTTGGCTATTCCTCCTCCTCCCAGAACAAAGGAAAAAGCCCATTGGTCTTTTTTCAAACTTCCTCGTCCCATGACTTGGAAGACAACAGAGGGAAACGCTCTTTAGCTAACCCTTCTTTACAAAACAAAGAAAAAGGCCCTTTGGTCTTTTCTCAGTCTTCCTCGGTCTTTACCGTAGAGGATCAATTTGAACGTGCCTCGGCACCAGTCAGTACAAGAACTCTTTCAGATAAAGATTCTTCTCTCCATGTCAAAAGAACTTGTACTGATCAAAGAGGTATTCTGCCTACTCCGGTAGTAGAATTCCAAGATCTCCCAACTCTCAAGATATCCCGTTCAAGATAGGGAAAAATGCTGGTGTCTCAAACAGAAACCCCTGGGGGTGAGTTTGCTGATCTAAGAACTTATCTCAACAGACCAACTTCGGTGAAACGCAAACAGCCAATGCCGAAGACCAATCAGCATCAGAGACAAACTTCCAAGATCAAAAATCCGGACACCTATGCTAATGAGATGAGTACTTTCCTGTACACTCAATGGACAAAACATTTGAAGAACCGGAACCATGTTCCGAATATTGTCAAAGAACACATCCCTCGAACTTCTTCTCGTCCCATTGCTGTTCCTGATCTCCGAGAACACCTCAAGCAAAAATGGAACAACATCGCAACATCCCCAGTGCAACCAATTGGACACCATTGCAATCACAAAGTGGTCATCAAGTGTTGTTGTCAGACAACAAGACGATCTGTCTTTGATCGTTTGAACGTTACAACCTCTGAACCTATGTCAGAAGATGAAGACAAAGTTTTGTACGCTTCCGTTAACATGACTTCCAGACACATTGGAGGTAGGAAGTGCTCGAAACACGGCAAACCTTGCCGTCCCAGCCAGCGGTATTTGGATCTACTCCAAAAATCTTTTGATAGAGTATTCCAACATACCCGATCCCGCAGCCGAGACACAATCGGTCAAAGGAATCTTCAAGATCCCTCCGGTCATCTTCCTCTTTCTCAGTCAGGAGATGATTCTTTCTCCGACTACGATGCATACAGCGAAAGTTCGGAACAGACGGTGTCCTCCACTGTACCTAGAGAAGTGACAGCTTATGTTGTCACTGAAGATCCCGATGCTTCCAGTTCAGCTAGTCAAGAACAAAGAATAGCTGCGCTAGAAGACAAGCTGAAGACAATGGCCGAAATGGTTGCAAGTATGCATTCCATCATTGTGGCCCAGCACACAGTACTACCGACCGTACCTCCTACAAATCCTGAAATCATAGCATCGTCGGTGCCTGTTAGTGCAGGACTGGGGGTAGCATCTCCTCAAGTACCTCCTGTACAGGTCCAACCTACACCCAGTCAGTCAGGTGCTGGGGGTAGTGCTTATTACGTTGTTCCTCCCCCTAACACTGTGACTCAGCCTGCTCCTTCTACATCAGTAAAAGATGCCAATGAAGCTGTCAAGCTCCTGCGCACTCAGTTCGAAGCCTTCAAAGAGAAAGACAACTTGCAAAGGTTGGGGATCAAGCAACCCTACCCAGTTGAATGGAAGGAAGTCCCATTTCCTCCTAAGTACAAAATTCCAACAATCTCGCTGTTTGATGGCAGCACCTCTCCCAGTCAGTTTATTAACCACTTCGAGGTTATGACTGTCCAACTTCAACCAAATGACGCTCTTCTTACCAGAGTATTCGATGGCTATTTAGCCGGCATAGCATACGATTGGTACAGGAGCTTGTCCGATGGTTGTATCACCTCCTTCTCTGGTCTAAAACAAATCTTCTTGGAACGATTCTATGAGGGGATCAACGACATGACCATGTCATCCCTCAATAAAATCAAACAAAAACACAATGAAACTGCTGAAAGTTTCATTGAAAGGTTCTGCCGAGAAGCTTTGAAAATGCCTCCTGGAACTCCTGCTGTTGTCACCATAGACACCTGTAAGGCAAATCTTTTGCCTATCATCAGTATGTGGACGGGGTCAACTCAGTTCCAAGACTGGCCATCCTTCATTGTCAACGCTAAAGCAGCTGAAGTTAGCGCCGACAAATTCAAGCAGCTGGGGGTACAAATGTCTAACCCCGACCGGGATAAACACCAGACATCGGGTGGTGGTAATCGCTAGAACAACCGCAAGGGAAAAGAAACTTTGAACATCAACTTGAAGAATAAAGAATCTCTGGCGGTCAACGTAGCTCCACCTACGTCCACTTCTACTCCTTCAGCACCTCCAGCAAGGGAAGCTCGTCCAAAAGTAGAGTATTCCTTTGACGAGAATGACACCGCGAGCATCTTTGATTGCTTGATTAAAAGCAATAAGATCCAACTACCAGACCCAAAGAAGACTGATGAAGTCGGTAAGACTGATCATCCTAAGTACTGTGTTTATCACAGGTTCATTGGACATCCTACTCGAGCATGTTATGTGCTCAAAGGCAAAATTCAAGAGCTGGTCAACGCTGGTGTTGTCACTCTACAACAAGACGAGAAGACTGTTACCGCAAACATGGTCTCAGTTCAATTCGGTGACTTCCCTCCGCAGATGGTACAGCATGGTGTCATTCATATTCCCAAAGCTACTCTTGAGATTGAGAACCTCCCTCCTCCATGAAGTGAAGGTCTCGTCCCCTTGTCTCTTGACAATGGCGAGATTATGTGGATTCATCCAGATCTTACTTCAGAGTTCAAACTTCCTTCTTCATCCAAGAAGAAAGACCGCTCCAAGGGCAAGACAAAGACTTGTAACATGGTGTCTTTTGACCCCATAGTTGACGAGGAAATTCTGTTAGGCACCAGATCGGGGAAAGCCTATCTAAAGGATTACCCCGAAGCTCAAGAGAATCATGCCTCTTCTTCTGAGCCTGCTCCAGTGCAGCCTGTTTCCACTGAGGATATTTCTTCTGCACCCTCACCGGTTGTAGTACCCATTCCTTGCAAGCCGACGGTCGCTGACAAAGGTAAACAGCAAGTCCGCTTCGACAAACCTTTGAAGAAGTCATCTCCTTCCGGACTTGAAAAGCCTTACAACTTTGATATCCTGGCTCAATTAGCCAATACACCGGCCAGGCTGTCCATCTTTGAACTCTTGCACCTCTCTAAAGAGACTCGGGAAACTCTGAGTGAAGCTCTCATGCATACAGAAACCTGTCTAGCCCTTCTGAAGAAGTCGAAAGCAGAACCAGTCTCTTGCCTTTATTGTCATAGTGTGTTGGAGTTAATTCCAAACATAACTTTCACACAGGATGACATGTTGATGGAAGATAATAGGCACGACCGTCCTCTCTACTATACAGGATATGTTGACTCGATGAAAGTCGATCGTATTCTGATAGACCCAGGGTCTGCTCTCAGCATCATGCCGAAGATAATATTAGATGCGCTGAAGATCCCAGTGCATAGTCTTTCCAGTACAATCACCACTATTCTCGGGTTCAACCAGGAAAGGAGTGAACCTCTGGGCAAGATTCGCCTAAAACTTCAAATAGGCAATCTTCGCACAAAGGTGACCTTCTACATCATTGACAATCATGGTTGTTCTTACAATGCTTTGTTGGGGAGACCATTTCTACATGATCATAACATTGTTCCTTCGACTCTCCATCAATGTTTCAAATATGTTGATAACAATAGAGAGGTGCAAAAGGAGGTTGCTGATCTATATCCTTTCAAAGGCATTGAAGCATACTGCAACGATGCTCGTATGTATAAGGATGAATTCATGAAGGTTGTCCTGTCTCTGGACACTGAAGAAGAGCAAGAAGCAGTGCCTAATGACACCCTCATCATTCCTGTCGAAGGGCGTGTATCTCGTCCTCAATCCTCCAAGCCACTGGCTATTCACTTGCCAGTCCAGAAGCAACCAACTGATGATGATCAAAGGGAGCTCACCTCTTCTGAGCCACTTGTTATCGACTTACGTCGTAACAAGGATAAAAAGCAGCTCACTTCTTCTGAGCCACTTGTTATCGATTTAACTCATAACAAGGACAAAAGGGAGCTCACCTCCTCTGAGCCACTTGTTATCGACCTCCGTCGTAACAAAGCCAATCCTCCTCCACGTTCTTCTTCTTCCCCTCTTATAATTAATCTGACCAAGCTTGCTAAGGCTAAAGGTCCTGCTGTAAATACAGATGTACAAATTAATGAAAAAGTATCTACTTTCCAGTATACTGATGTCATTTATCATGCTAAGTGCTATTTGGATATGTTAGATAGCTATCAGTCATTTACAATGAGAGTTGTACAGTCTCTTCAAACAGAAGTCTCACTTGAACATCCAAAAGATTCATATCGTATGGTTCCCGCTCGAAAGAAAGGCGAGAGTCTAATACTTTTTAGTAAAGGACCGGAATAACAATTCAGCTATACGGATGATAGCAAAAGTAACGATACGGGACATCTTCAACTCCGTCGTTACAGTCAACAATCAAAAGACATCATCCGAAAGATGGGTTATGACTTCAAAAATGGCCTCAAGTACGGTAAAGGAAGAAGAACTCCTATCCGTACAACTATTCCGAAAGAAAAGTCAGAGATGTACTACAGCAGGACCAAAAGATGTCTCGGATATGCTTCTCCTCCAGTATTATCCCCAGCAGGCTCTGAATCTGATAGTGAGGAGCGCTCTAACTCTTCCGATTCCAGATCATGGGATTCTGACACCAGCATCGGTCAAGTTCATCGATTGACTGTATCTTCTAACATGGTCTCCGTCGAACTTCCAGAAGGCTATGACGAGGATATTGAAGAAAGTTCTGAAACAGATCCTTGGCCTCAACGAATGGATACCCAATGGGAACTCCGATTCGAACAAAGGGAACCTCCTACTGAAGATCAATTGGTTCAAATTGATGTAGGGGAAAGTGGGTCACCTCGTCCAATATTCATAAGCAAGAACCTTTCCGAGGTAGATAAGCAAGAATTAATTCTTCTTATTAAAGAATACATTGACGTCTTTGCCTGGAGCTATGAAGACATGCCAGGACTAGATCCCAAAGTTGCTACTCACAAATTGAACATTCTGCCGAATGCCAAACCGGTCAAACAGCAACAACGGCGTTTCAAGCCAGAAATGATGGATGCAATCGACGATGAAGTCAAAAAGCTCATCGCTTGTGGCTTTATTCGAGAAGAACAACATCCTAATTGGGTAGCCAATGTCTTTCCAGTTCTAAAGAAAACTGGCAAAGTTCGAGTCTGCATCGACTTTCGGAATCTTAATAAAGCATGTCCAAAAGATGAATTTCCTCTTCCTATCACAGACGTCATGATCGACAACACCTGTGGGTTCGAGCGAATATCCTTCATGGACGGATTCTTCAGATACAATCAAATTCGGATGAATCCTGAAAATGAAAAACACACTTCTTTCCGCACTTCTCGCGGAGTCTACTGCTATACTGTGATGCCATTTGGTCTCAAGAATGCTGGTGCAACTTATCAACGAGCTATGAGTACATCTTTCGAGATCATCTGCACAAAACTGTCGAATGCTACGTCGACGATATCGCCGTCAAAAGTCGTCTGAAGGAAGATCACATCCAAGATTTGAGAACAATCTTCAATCTCATGCGCCAACACCAACTCAAAATGAATCCCACCAAGTCATTCTTGGGTGTCTCTAGTAACAAATTTCTTGGCTTCGTCATTACCTCTAAGGGTATACACGTAGATCCCGAGAAGATCAAAGCCATTCAAGAGATGCGTCCTCCACGCAACCTAAAAGAGCTACGAGGATTCCAAGGTCGACTTGCGTACATCAGGAGGTTCATTTCGAATCTGTCTGGACGCTGCAGACCATTCACTCAGCTAATGAAGAAGGGTGTATCTTTCATTTGGACTGAAGAATGTCAACGAGCATTTGATGACATAAAGCGGTATCTCATGAATCCACCAGTCTTGGTGCCACCAATCTCCGGCATACCATTCTTAATGTATGTCCGTGCTATGGATCATTCATTGGGTGCTTTACTTGCCCAAAAGAACAAAGAAGACCATGAATAGGCCATCTACTACCTCAGTCGTACTATGATTGGTGCTGAACACCGTTATAGTCCGATCAAAAAGGAATGCCTAGCTCTTATGTTTGCTGTTCAAAAGACAAGGCATTACATCATTGGACAAACTATTCATGTCATATCCCGAGTTAATCCTCTTCGGGTACTCATGAAGAAGCCTAGCACACTCAATTCTCGGCTGGCTACATGGGCCATTCTGCTAGCCCAATATGACATGGTCTATGTTCCACAAAAGTCTGTCAAAGGTCAAGCACTGGCGGATTTCTTAGCAGCTCGTCCTGTTCCAGAGACATCCAAACTCTATGATAAAATTCCAGATGAGACATTAGAATCAAATATGATCTCTGAAGAATTTCCTACTTTGCGTCTATTCTTTGACGGTGCATCCAGGATTGGACCCAATGGTGCCATTGTCGCAGGAGTCGGAGTTGTTCTCGTTTCTCCAAATGGATCAGCTATTCAAAGAGCTTACTCCCTAGATGAGCCTTGCTCCAACAACGTAGCAGAATACATTGCTCTACTTATCGGCCTTCAATTAGCCAAACAATTGCACGTCGAATATCTCGAAGTCTATGGTGACTCCAAGCTGGTTGTTAATTAAGTTAGAAGAACTTATGAAGTTCGCCATCAAGATCTAGTGCCTTACTTTGAAGCAGCAATCAACATAGCTACATCATTCAAAGCCTTCTTCATCGAATATGTACGCCGAGATTGCAATACTGAGACAGATGCTTTGGCTAATCTTGCAGCAGTCCTAGCCATCCCTATCAAAAGACAACAGGTGGTGGTCATCTCTAATCGGGAATTGTTCTGCATCGAAAATAATCGTAATATTGAGTTCAGTAACTTCACTTAAGTCAATGTTATCAATGAAGATTGGAGAATTCCCTTCATCGACTTCATAGTTCATGACACACTCCCTGAAGATCCCAAGGAGGCTACGAGTGTTCGTCGACGGTCTCTCCGGTTCTACTACAATCAGATCACCAAAACTCTCTATCGGCGGACTTATGACGGTCTTTTTCTGCGCTATCTTGCTGGTGATGAAGCAAAGTAAGTGTTACGTGAAGCTCACGATGGTGTCTGCGGAGTGCATCAACCCAGTCCTAAGCTACAGGATCGCATTCGACGTATGGGTTACTACTGGCCCTCTATGGTATCAGATGCCATCGAATATGCAAGAAAATGTTGTGTTTGTCAAATCCATGCAGATTTCATCCATCAACCATCAGAATTCCTGCATCCGACTGCTGCTTCTTGCCCTTTCGAAGCATGGGGCATGGACATTATAGGTCCTATCAATCCTCCTTTTTCTAGAGGACATCGGTTCATATTGGCAATAATCGACTACTTCTCCAAGTGGGCTGAAGCTATACCTTTGGCTGAAGTCAAGACCAGTAGTGTCATCAACTTCGTCAAATACTATGTTATCTACAGATTTGGTGTACCTTGAAGGATTATCCATGACAACGGACCATAATTCATCAGTCAAAAGTTCACAAGATTCTGTGATGATCATCGGATTGACAATGTCGCTTCGATAGTCTATAATCCTGCTGCTAATGGCTTAGCCGAAGCCTTCAACAAAACTATTATCAAGCTCCTCAAGAAGTTTGTATCCACTAACAAACAAAATTGGAGTGAAAAGCTTGGCGAATGTCTTTGGGCCTACCGTACTACAGTCCGCAACCCCACAGGCTGTACACCCTTCTCTTTGGTGTACGGTTGTGAAGCAGTTCTTCCTCTAGAACTCCAAATTCCGTCTTTGAGGATTGCCATCGCTAATGAGCTCACTACCGAGAACAATGATCTTCTTCGGCTCCAAGAATTAGAAGCGCTCGATGAGAAGCGGTTAATGGCTCAACAGCATATTGAGTTATACCAAGCTCGCATCTCGAAGACTTTCAACCGCAAAGTTAAAGTCAGAGCCTTTCAACAAGGGGAGCTCGTTCTAACAGTCAGACGTCCTATGACTATGACTCATTCAAGTAAAGGCAAATTTAACGCGAAGTGGGAAGGGCCTTACATTGTCAGCAAAGTCTTTTCAAATGGAGCTTACCAACTCACAAAAATGTATGGTCGAGTTGCAATGATGCCTATCAATGGCAAGTTCCTTAAAAAGTACTATGTATGAATGTAACAGGGATTTTATGTAAATATGATCAGACAGTTCATAAATAAAGTTTGATTTTATTTTCATCATAAACGATGTTACATAATATTAAGGAAGGTCATTATCATCCTTCTCAATATTGGGACGTGGGCCACTGCCGTCCTTATCAAAGACATAATCAGCAAAAGAGCCGAGAACTTCCTTGCTCGAATCCACCAAGAACTTAAAGGCAGCTATCCTCATGGCATCTTCTTCTTTCGTCGTCCCGGGTTCAAGCAGGAAATCCAGGAAGTCCCTTGGTAGCTTGGGTACAGACGAACCTTCGCCTGCTTCCGTCTGCTTTGGCTGGTGGGGATTGGCGGGACGTTCTTTCGGGAGTTCTTCAACCTTTGGGGCGATTTCAGCCTTCTTGGATGCATCTCCAGACGACATCTTTATGTTGAAAAGTTGAAATGATCATTCCTTCTAGATTTTTGTTCTATTTATAGGCAAAAATTCTTAAAACAATGAAGCGACACATTCATCTGACGGTTCGTCCGTTCATCACATCCATCCGACGGTTCACCCGTTCATCACATTCATCTGACAGTTCGTCCGTTCATCACATCCATCCGACGGTTCGCCCGTTCATCACATTCATCTGACGGTTTACTCGTTCATCATATTCATCCGACGGTTCACCCGTTCATCATATTCATCCGACGGTTCACCCGTTCATCATATTCATCCGACGGTTCACCCGTTCATCATATTCATCTGACGGTTCACCCGTTCATTCCATCCATCAGACGGTTCACCCGTTCATTACACCCATCAGACGGTTCACCCGTTCATTACATCAATCAGACGGTTCACCCGTTCATTCAATTCATTTGACGGTTTACCCGTTCATTCTGACGATTCATTTCGTTCACACATTTTGACGATTCATTTTCGTTCATTTATTTATCATCCACATCAGCAACTTGTCATCCTTGATTAAGTTGTCTACTGAAATAATAGTATTTGACAAATTATATTCTGTCATGTCCACATTACCTCTGAGCAGATATGACGAATATAATTATTTTCTAAAAATCAAGAAATATATCATGTCCTGTACCTCTGAATATATTTTCTATCGCTATTAATCATATCTGAATAAGATATACAATAAATAATAGAGCCACAATAAAATGTCTTTTTATTGATCAAAGATGAAAGACGTTACAAAAATATATATCATAAAAAACAAACAAGAAGATACAAAAGATCTTTCTACTCAGACGGTGGTGTCATCAAATTGGTCATCTGCTGCTTCAAAATTTGTAGTCGCTCTTCACGAGATTCTATCACTCGTTTCCTAGCTTCTTCCATCCCAGATTTATCATCGAAGGTTGGCAGAGTTATTAGTCTGCGAGTGACTTCAGCTTGGTGAGCTGCAGCATATTCATCTCTCTCTTGAGTCTGATGTTGGGTAACCTCATCTTCCAGCTCTTCCTGAAGATGGGCAATTTTCGCTCGCAATTCAGCAACTCTTTTTTCTTTCGCTCCAGTAACAGATGCCACTGTTTCTACTTTGGAGTTATACTCAGCAGACTTGGCAGTGAAAGTATCCAAGAGAACTTGGAAATTAACTTTCTCAACCGCGGCCTCTTGAGACATCCGTTCAAATTCAGCTTGTACCAGAGGCTCTACCTTTCCCTTATTTAGCTCTTTGTAGCTCTTAACTGAGGTCTCCAGCTCATCTAATATATGATCAAGAAAAGTAGCCTGAGCCTCGTCACCTTGATTGCGGATGGCATTAACCAAGAAAGAGGTTGGACCTCTAACTGTGGAGAAATCAGCCTCTTCCTTCTCCATCACCCTATTTATTAAAGGTCCCAACGAATCAAAGAAGAAGTTGGTAAATGAGTTGATGACAAATTGATTGGTAGCCAGAGCACCAGGAGTAGCGGCTACTCCTGTTGATGATGAAGCGGCAGGACGTTCAGTCTCTTGTACTTGGACGGAGGGCTGTTTAAATAAGGGAACTAAAGTAGAGCTGGTTGCTCCTCCCGGTTGTTCTTCTGCAAAATTAAACATTGTCATTTTGCTGGTCATTGGCAACTGTCAAAGAGGATCAGAAGTGAAAATAGTCTTACCATGGCTTGGTCCGACAACAATTCTATCATCTGTTGGAACAGATTCCAACCTAGCAGAAGTAGCCTCAGACATAACTGCCTGGCTACTGCCTGCCTCGGAGCCACCTGACAAATGATGACTACTGCTAGCTATCGTCGTTACAGGCACTATATCTGTGCACACTGGAGGAGCTGGGGAAGTCTCGATTTCTGCATGGATCAAAAATAGAGTGGTCAGCCATCTAAACTATTATAAGAAGATTGATAAAATCATTCAATACCTTTGGGATCGATAGTAGGAGTTTTCTCCAGGGCCACTTCCTCATCTGTAATCTTTTCTGGAGATACCTGCACCTCAGCATCCTTTTCAGGATCCAGGGTGTCATCAGCAGCTTTGGAAGATATATGGACTTCCATGTCCTCTTCAGGATTCTGTGTATCATCAACAGCCTCTGATGATGTACTCTCCTCACTTTTATTATCCTCAAGAGCTTCCTCGCTGGCAGCTGCATCGGCATGATCAACATCATCTTGCAGACCGAAGTCGCAATCATTTAATGCCTCAATCATTAGACGATCCTCTTCTTCGCGGATGGTTCCTGGTGTGACAGGCAGCTGAGTCGTGTCTACCGCTGGTGAAGGAGATCGTGAAGCTTCATCTTCTCTAGGCTCTGCAGCCTCCTCTCTCTGTTCAGCTTCCTCTCTCTGCTCAGTCTCCTCTCGCTGTTCTGGACTAGGCTCAGAGACAGGAGTAGGAGATGACATAGTAATTCCAGCAGCAACATTCACCACCACCGAGGACAGGACCTTCTTTCTTTTTCTAATAGCCAGCTTCTTTCTATGAAGAGGCCTTTCTGGGCTCTCCACATCTACTATGTCAACTGACTTTGGAATAGAAGTCGGCGTGGTTGCCTCCTCTCGTTGGATTGACTCGGCCAGCTGGCGAGATTGTAATCTAGTAGTAACCTTCTCTGATTGATCCAAATTAAGTTTCTTCTTTGCAGCTGGGGAAGAAGGTTCGTCAATCCTTCTTTTTCTCTCCCTGGCCGGAGACTTAACAACTTTCAGAGAAATTCTCAATGGTTGATTGACGTCCTCAGGAAAGTTTGCTTCCCTTGAGGCTTCTAATGGATCATCCACCGGTTCATACTGCTCGTCATTATTTGGAGCTAGTATAGCAGTGGCTCCCTTCTTCAGACGCGTCGCCGTCGCGAAGCTATCCACCAGATTGAAATTCTCGGCGAAAGTATTTGCAGCTGTATAAAACAGTGAATATGTATATAACATTCTAGGGCCATTATCATTCTTGTTTGGCATCGAGAACACTGTCCTTGTGTCTCGAGCGTTGTAGTAGGCCCATGCTCTGGCACCATCAATCAAATACCCCTTTCCCTGTAGGCAAGTTATAGCGTTGCCTACATAGAACTGATCGTAACCAAATTGACGAGCGAAGCGACTTGGCAGATATTGTTCCAGATAACACTCCTCCTCAAATCTATATACCAAGTGGGATTGCCTGATCGTCCTCAGCCAGTCAAAAGCTGCTCGACCTAACGGTTGCCTCCCAAGGTCAACCAGATTTGGTGCCATGAATTCATAACCAGCTGGAGGGGCAAAGCAGTAAAAATTCTATCCCTTCCCAAGGTTCAGGGTACGTCTGCAATCCTTCAGACTAATATATATCCACTTGCTCTGGGAGAATCTACGCAAAAAGCTACCACCGAGTGCTCCCATGGCGGGGTTCATCAAAGACGGATGGTGTAGAAGCAACCATCCGAATAGATAGGTGTAAGGCAACTCCAGTCGAGGGTAGTTCCCCTTTTTATCCTTCCATTTGATTATGGAATCAACATACAGACGAAGACCTGCATTTATTCTACAAGTCATCGCTGATAGCAAATCCATCCGGTAGCCGAACACTAACCAGACAACAGCAAAAAGTATGCCGCGGTGGAAGCGGTCCACGGTGCTTGCTTCGGGTACGACGAATCGACGGAGCCAGTATGTCAGGA
Organism: Iris pallida; assembly: GCA_029216955.1. Classification (NCBI taxonomy): domain Eukaryota; kingdom Viridiplantae; phylum Streptophyta; class Magnoliopsida; order Asparagales; family Iridaceae; genus Iris; species Iris pallida. The sequence goes on along the minus strand of JANAVB010039816.1, from coordinate 2,984,854 downwards.
ATCCCGCCAGTTGGGCTTCTCTTGACATGGACCTGTAGCCCATTCTTATAAAGCTTTCAACAAAATCTTCGGTCTTGAGCGGAGGGTATTGGTGTTCATCATTAACTCTGATATCCATTTTCTTATTCTCTTCCATCAGTCTTATTACTTCACTGTGGCTGAGGGATTGGAAGAAAGTCGGGTTGCATGTGTCATGATCCTTAGTCTTTTTCTCAATGATATGATTAAGAAAAAGATACGGCAACCACTTCGATGAATAACAGGTACCGGAAGAGCCACTCTTATAGTACAGGGAGCATATGTTGTAATGGCACAATAGTTCATCGAAGACTGCTACCATCTCTGTATTTTCCCGACGTAGTCTATCTAACTCGTCGTTTGTGGGAACATACTCCTCATAAGGGAAGTCTCCCGTTGGTAGGCACAAGATGTACTTCATCTCATGGAGGGCTAATCCCATCTCCCCGCAGGGCGTCATGAATGTCCCTATTCTATAATTATACCTCTCTGCCAAGGCCAGAAACAGATGAGGGTTTGGGTGGAAGCCATACACGGTAGCATATACCGCATTATAAAGTTCGATCTTTTTATGTTTGTCATCAAACTGAGCCAATACCCAGTTGGCTATGCAGTTCTACCTCCTGTTCTCCGGGTTCACCAGACCGGTCAGCCGGATGTCCTGATCCGGATATCTGCCCTCAACCTTTGCATACTCATTAGCAAAGATTGGTGTCCTCACAGGTAGCAGTAAAGAAGAGTTCTCTGGAGGGATACAGCCTGGCTTCAACCCTCTGAGTAAAGTGTTGTGTCGCTCAGAAGAGCTATAGAACATGTCTCTATTATTTGGGCCTTTCTTGACACAGATCTTTTCTGTCCTTGTATGTTGAAGGGGAGTAATGTCCCAGTCCATCCTTCTGGGATGGCTTGCATGAGCATATCGTGCTAGAGGGAGGCATCTAGCAATGTCCGGTAGCAGGATCAGTTTCTCCTTCCTTTGGAAAGTTCTCTGCTCAACACGGGGCCTTGGCTGAGAACTCTTGTCGATGGCTTCGCCGAATAAGAACATGGGTTTCTTGTGGGTGATGGCGTCAGCAGACTGCAGGGGCTGCCCATTCATCAGACTTAACAAAGTCTCATTGTCCTGAGCAACCAAGATAGCTTGGCGAGAGGATGGCAGAGCATATTGTGGAAAGAGCACATAGGATAAATCTTCTTTAAATTCTGGCTCAGCAAGGGTCCCTGTGAATATTTCATACTCAGGGTCCTCTCTGATGTTAACTGCATCAAACAGAAAAAACAGAATTCAGTACAAGTAAAATCAAAGATTCTGTCAGCAAATTGCACAAGCATCAGATTGCGCAAGCATCAGATTGTGCAAACACTAGCTTCTATGCACAAACTATCCAGTGGTGCCAACTCATCCACTTGTGCAAGCCATCAGATTGTGCTGAATAACTTGCACAAAACATCAGTTTGTGCTGGACAGCCGTGCGCAAATCAGCAGACTGTGCTGACTTTTGCCAGCGCGTTCTAACCGATTGCACAAGCAAATAGTCTTCATAAAAATGAAAAGTATTAGGTTTGTGCAACCGAAACCCTAAACAGGGCGGCGCAGTATGACCAAATCTCTAAAAAGAGACAGGTTCAAAGGATCAACAGTGTCGAAGAACCCTACAAAGGATTTTTCGATCGGTCGTTTACCTTGCGTTGCTGGATGTGCAACTTCATGACGAGAAGGGCGCGACGCAGCACGAGCCGAAGACTCGGCAGGGGCCTTGCCTTTCTCAGCGGCGGAGTGCTTTGGAGCCATTAAGGTTGATGAAGAAGAAGAAGGGGAGTCGAAAGAGCTCGGGAAATTCTTTCTTTCAAATGATTAGAAGCAAGTAAAGAATGACAGAGAAGAGAAAGAAAACTATTTATAGTTTTCGAGAATGAACAGACTCCTCAGATTGTGCCGGATAAATAGGAGCTGTCTCATCCGATTGCGCAGACAGGTCATCACTTGCGCAACTTGATTTTCAAATCAAAATTCAAAGTATTTCGAAACTTTGAATAAATTCAACTTTCGAAAACTTTGAAGGGGGTCTTGTAGGTCCTAAAAAATCAAGTTGCACCCATCAACAAAGTCATGAAAAACAAGAAATATATCATTCAATTGAATTGCGCAGGAGACAGATTGCGCACATTCTCGATTGCACAGACTGAACTGCACACTCATCCAAGTGCGCAAGCTGACGTGGCAACGTCATCATTACCTGACAGAGAATCAGATCTTCTGACAGCTGACAGCACGGAGAACGAGGAAACTGTTCGTTTATCATGCAGCACAGCGCTCGAGGACAGCTGTACATGCAGCGCAATCTGCCTGCAGCGCAATCCAGCCCAGCACGGTCCATCCTAGCGCAATCCAAAGCCAGCACAATTCAGGTGGCGCACTCCATCAATACAACTGACAAAGTACACGTGGCCTTCATGCCATCAATAACTCATTACGTGGTAACCGTCTGTACACGATTATGCGCATTTCATGTCATGTGTCCAATACAGTTGGCCCACGATCAAGCAACTGCCAGCGCAGTCTGATGTCTACGCGGTCCAATACAGCATAATCCATCTTGTGCAGTCCAGAATAACTAAAAAGTAGTTATTTCCAGAACTCTATAAATAGAGTTTCAAGTCTTCATTCCGGGGGATCAGCCATAAAAAGTTCAGAAAAATCAGAGAGTTCAGGAGTTCTTGCCCAAGTGCCCAAGTGCTGCTGCATTCTTCAGAGGCTATCGCCTTCAACTTTCGAGGCTACGTCTTCAAAGTTCACATCGTCCAAGGGATAAAGCGATCGTCATCTAGATCGGATTCCTATAGTTGTACTTTTCCAGAATTCTTGTAATCTTCTTCACAAAGTTTGTTGAAATAAAGATCAACTTTTGTTTTTGCAAACAAATATCACTGTCCAAAGACTTGATATTAATGATGTACTAGGTATCTTGAGATGGGGTTCACCATTATTTGAATTTGTTTGACTATATTTTACGCTTTGGTTATTTGTCAGAGCATGTTTGTTTTTGTTGCTTTGTTCTCTTTACAGTTAATGTTGTTAAAATATCTGCCAATAAGATTTTAATTTTCATGTTTAATGGGATAAAGTTTAAGGGCAAAAAGGAATGAATATAGTAGCTGCTAAGGGTCTAGATCAAAAGAAACAACAATATAAAACTAAGGGTTGTTCTTTTGTGATAAGACATGACACATAAGGAAGAAATGTACAAAGTACCACGCATGTCGTATAAAGAAAAGTACATTTCTAAATTTGATCTGTTCTGAGGTTAATTTAAATTTAGTACCAAGAAACTCATGGTAGTTAGATTCTGGTAGAACTACCCACATTAATGTTCTAGGCAAGGTTGTTTGAGTTACCGAAAGTCAATTGATGGTGAAAGATACATCTATGTGGGTGACGGCAAATTGGTAGAAGTAGATGCAATAGGATATTTTAGGTTATTATTTAGATTTGATAGACACTTTTATTGTGCCGTCTTTTAGACGAAATTCAGTTTCAGTTTCAGTTTCAGTTTCCTTAATGGACAAATCTGGTTATCATTGTTCATTTGGAAATAATAAGTTTAGTCTATCTTTAAATTCAAATATTATTGGTAACGATTCCTTTGAGGTTTATGATAACATATATTCACTTGAAACTATTGCATCTTACAATAAAATCTTGCGAGTAGAGTCATGTGGTACTAAACGCAAAATTAACAATAAATGTTTTTAGCCTCATTATGACATAAGTAATTAGGTCACATCTCTAAAAATGGAGTTGAACGACTTGTGTCTGATGAGATTTGGATTTCATTGACTTTATAGACTTTAATGTCTATATTAATGTGTAAAGGAAATACAGACCAAAGTTCAATTGTAAGCAGCTACTTTATTGGCTATGCTGACAGATCAAGGGGTTAATAATTATACGATCCCAAACAAAAGAAAATTTTAAAATGAGAAATATAATTTTTAGGATGTTGAGTTTGGGGGAGAATTAAAGTTTGGGACATTGTCTTTGAGGAGGAATCGATTGTGATTCCTACTATCACTTTTGACGATGTACAGGATTATGTATCAGTCATTGATCAAGAAGTGAATTCGGAGCCTCGACAAGACAATGTCGAATTACCTCTATAAGTCGTTGTTGAGATACCTTGACAATATAATGTAGCGGCACCCCCATTCAAGATAAGGTAATTATTCCTAAGGAACAAACTCAAGAACCTCAAGAACCGGTAATATTAAGATGGTCCACCAGAGAAAGGAGAAATATAATTTCGGATAATATTGTCATATTTCTCTAGGAACGTGAGAAAGACTGTGGATACTGGAAGATGATCTAATCAACTTCCGTCAGGCCATGAAAAGTTCCAGTTCTCAAAGTGGATTGATACAATAAATAAGGAGTATAAGTCCATGCAAGACAAAAAAGTTTAAGAACTTGTCCCATTACCAAAAGTTATGAAGTCCATTGGTTGCAAATGGACATTTAGAACCAAGAAGGATTCGAAGGGTAATGTGGAGAGGTATAAAGGACGTCTTGTAGCTAAAGGCTTTACTCAAAAGGAAGGGATTGATTTTAAAGAGACTTTCTCTACGGTATATTTGAAAGACTCTTTTACAACAATCACAACACTTGTTGCACATTTTGATCTTGAGTTACATTAAATGGATGTCAAAATTGTGTTTCTCAATGGTAACATCGACGAAACAATTTATGATGCATACAGAAAACTTTGTGTCGAAAGACCCAAAGAATATGGTTTACAAATTGACAAAATCTATTCATGGACTCAAGCGGGATTCTCGTCGAAGGAACTTAAAGTTTTACCAGTGATTATTTCGTTTGATTTTTGAGATAAACACTAATAAAGATTGTGTATATCACAAGTTCAGTGGGAGTAAACAATTTTCTTTAGTTATATATGTTGATGACATACTGCTTGCCAAAAATGATATAGGTAAATTGTACGACACTAAAAATTTCTACCAAATAACTTTCAGAAGAAATATCTTGGTGTCATTTCTTTTCTATTAGGAATCCAGATATACCGAGATCGTTCTCGAGGTATTCTTGGATTATCACAAAAGAGCTATATCGATAAAGTGCTTAAAAGATTTGGCATGCAGGAATGTAAACCAGGTGACACCCCAGTCGCTAAAGGAGACGAGTTCAGTCTCAACCAGTGCCCTAAAGAATAGCCTTGAAATTAAGAAAATACAATAGATTTTTTCTTCATGACCAGTTGTAGGGAGTCTAATGTATGCTTAAGTATGTACGCGTCAGGATATTGCGTACATATTAGGATATTAGGCAGATATTTAAGCAAATATGGATGGATCATTGGGTAGCAGCCAAACTACTTAAGTAATTAATGGAGAACAAGAAATTATATGCTCTTTGTAGGAGATCGGATAATTCTAGAGATCATAAGGTATTCCGACTCCAATTTTGTTGGATGCCAACACAGTAGGAGATCCATATCAGGTTATGCTGACTAATGGAGATATATTTTGGATGAGTGTCAAACATGCACTCATAATTTCTTCCACCATGGCAGCAAGGTTTATAACATGTTGTGGGGTATCTATTCAGGAAATATGGTTGTAAAATTTTGTCACAAGGCTGCACCTACAGTACGGTGTTGAAAGACCACTTAAATTATGGTGTGACAATAAATCAGCAGTAATGTATTCCAATAACAACAGAAACTTGTATAAGTCAAGGATATTGACATAAAGTTTCTAGTTGTGAAGGAAAGAATTCAGAATGGTTAAAGTGTCCATATAGCACATTATGACAAACTCTATTTTAGCAGATCCGCTCACAAAAGCATTATCACCCATGGTCTTTCATGAGCATACTGCTCATATGGGTGTTATCTCAATCAAGTATATGGCAATATAGTGGGAGTTTGTATTTTATGTATTTGGATGCTATTTGGTTTTGGACACATTTATGTATTAAAGTATTTTGGACATTTATCTGATCAGATATATGAAAATTTAATTCATTCTGTTTTCATTATGTTAAAGTATTGATCTCATTAAAGTTAAGGTGGACCAGTTGGAAATAGACATGTATTGATCACATTGCGTGTAATTTCCATGCTACGCATCCATGATTGATCTATGTCGTTTAGCTATATTGGTATATGTGACCATTGATGGTTTAGTTACGTTATATGTGACGAAGGCCGCTTTGATCCTATGTTGATATGGTTAATGGACGAGATTGTCCGGATATACCCTAAGGATTAAGATAGCAATTTATGAGCTCACTAAGGTTAACACAATTATACGGTTACATATGTGGCCCAGTGGGAGATTGTTGGAATTATTCCATAATTAAGGGGCCACACATGTAAAATTAATTGTGTTTAGGCTATCTAAATAATTAAGCCAAGTTAAAGTGGTCTATTTGAAAATTGGCTTAAGGGTATAATTGTCATGGAATTAATGTGTAGATACCGGAGATAATTCTAATTTGATGAGGGGCCAAATTAGAAATGTCAAAACATATAAATATATGTATTCATTAGGGTTATAGTCCCCAACTCATACGGCCACCAAAGAGAAGTATTCTCTTTTTCTCTTCTGCATCCCCATCAACAGAAAGAGAGGGACAAAGGATTCGGATTCACCTTTGTCATTAAGGGTCGTAGCAAGTTGGAAGATCGAACCACACAAAAGGACAATCGCTTCAAGATCCATCAAGCCTAGCAATGGATTCAGGTACGCTTCCGCAATTTAGTTTATGTTCTTCATCTCATGAATCGACAGGGCACAATAAAATTTTTAACAAGTTCGAAAAGACTTCGGATTTGGACATCTCCCTCTGTTTAGGACGACCCAAATCTCTGGACCGACCCCTGTAGGCAGCCTACTGACTTGTAGTCGGAGGGTTGGAGGAGGACAACGCGGAAATGATGCAAAGGATGAAGAGACAGAAGAGGCCGAGATAAGCGAAGGCGACAGAGATGATAGCACGGTTGCAGTAACTCTTGTAGAAGCTGCAGACACTCGACCACATCATCGTCGCATTGCCAAACTCCGCGACGTAGCCGATCGCAGTTACAGACGAAGCAGAAGCCATTGCCAGCGCCATCATTGTCTGCAACAACAAATCATGTCAAAAATCAGTAAAATCTGCAATATGTGCTTCTGTTGATCAATAACCCACCGGATTTTGAGATGCCCGGTGTTACGTGAGGGCTTTGTGCACACTGCATTATGCACATGACTTTCCTTTTGTGTAGATGTTGGGGTTGTGTTATGATAAGCCGAGTTTTGATAAACAAAGTATGGGTTACTGGAATTTGGTTTCTTGAATAAAAGGTGTTCTTTGGACATGTAATATGGTTAAATTATGAAATTTTGAATATTTTCAAATGGAGTAGTAATTATTGTTGTTTATAAGAGTTTGAAGAAGAAAAACGACAACAGATAAATGTTGATATTTTAATTAGGTTGCAATAATAAGTTGTTTATTTTGAGTTATTTGTTATAGACTAATTTGCAGTTAAATAAGGATTATTTGCACTGATACCCCCTATGCCTTGTGTTTATTAAGCGGAGCTCTTCTAGTTTAAAATAAATACACTGACACCCCCATGTTCTTTATATATATTTTTTCTAAAATAGAGGTGGTCAGTGTAAAATCCTTTACACAAACTATAAAACTTAGGGATGATTTGTATATTTAACACAAAACATAGGAGGTATGATCGCTTGTATTTATTTTTAAACTAGAAAAAATTTGCATAATAAACACAAAACATAGAAAAAGTTAGTATAAATAACCCATTAAATAATCATGGCTCTCCCACAACCCTTCCCATCCCTTTGAAAGGGGAACAATTATCACTTATGAAAAGTATTCCCTACACGTCTTAAATAAACCTTTTTTTTTAGTCTCTATTTACCATTTCTATTCCATACTCATCTAATGATTATAGTTTTTCATTGATCACATATATAATATATAGCATATTTTACAGGCTTATTACAATTCAAAATAAGAAAAGATTATAGATTACTAGTAAATACACGTGCTTGGCACGTATAATAACGTATGATAAGAATATTATTCAATTATAGTTGAATATCTCTTTTAGTTTATGTGGTTAATTAAAATGGGAGTTATTCTTCTTGTTTGGTTGAGTTCGATTCCCCATGTTAAACGTATATAACAAATTTAAATTTTTTTCAACAATTTTTTACATAATTTAATTTTTTTTTTTAAATTAAATGGTACCACTTAGATGGTTCAAGTTTTGAAGTTTCCTTATAATAGTAGAGATAGATTAGTTAACAAGTCATTAATCAACAATATGGTCAATAATAATTGGTTTGTCTACATGGTTATTCTCCAAACTTATAAATTCAAACTTAATCTGCCAATGCAATCAAACCAAATTCTAATCAACAATTTGCAATCTAGTAAAATTTAAAATTAATGATGTAAATTTTAGAATAATAATCTAACGAATCCTTGATAATTATAAGACTAGCAACAGTGAATCCAAACTTTCAATTTAGTCAAAGTCATCTAGTTTAATCTAGTATGCAAATTTTAATGAAGTTTAAAATTTAATAGTGTATAGTCTCGGAGAATGCAGGTCGTGGTGTATAGTTTGAAATGGAAACGTCCGAGGGATATAAAACAGGCGTATATAGAAAGAAAGAAAGTTCGACAAAAAAAAAAAAAGTTTCAGTTTTGACATTTGTGAACCAGAACTTCTAGCAAAAAGAAATTGGAAACACATTTTTGTCGACACGGAGTTGGATCGCAGCTGTGTCTGTGCCAATATGTCCATCCTCCATCCCCACCTCCAATGGGAGCCGACACATGGTGGACGGACCAAGATCGCAGTAATAAACCGCGGTCCATTAGCACTGTCCTAAAAAATTCTTGGTTTGGTCTTGTATGAAACTAAGCGTTTGGTACGCGGTATTTTTTTTTATTTCCGGGAAAATTTAAGATGGGAATCTATTACCACGTTTGTTTGGCTTATAAAAAATTTATTCCCGGAAATTATAAATACCCGGATAATAGTTTACCCAAAACATGGGAATTCTATCCCTTGAAAATAGGTGGGTATTTTTTTTTTGCCCGGCAAAAAAAAATTGTTTAAATTTTTTTCATCTTTTTGATCAATTTTGATTAGTTTTGAACAATTTTTTCTTTTTTGTCGTTTTATCGT